>CAUYLG010021771.1:0-102043 GCA_963573385.1 Cacajao melanocephalus
TCAAAAGAAGATATACGTGTAGCCAACAAACATGAAAAAAAAGCTCGACATCATTGATCATTAGAGAAATGCAAATCAAAACCACAATGAGATACCATCTCAAGCCAGTCAGCATGGCCATTATTAAAAAGTCAAAAACAACAGATGCTGGCAAGATTGCTGTCAAGGAATATTTTTAAACTGTGGGGGGAGTGTAAATTAGTTCAACAACTGTGGAAGACAGTGCAGCAAGTCCTCAAAGACCTAGAGGCAGAAATGCCATTTGACCTAGCAATCCCATTACTGGGTACATACTAAAAGAAATATAAATCATTCTATTACAAAGATACAGGCACATCTATGTTCATTGCAGCATTATTCACAACAGCAAAGACATGGAACCAACCTAAATCCCCATCAATGATAGACTGGATAAAGAAAATGTGATACACACACACCATGTAATAATATGCAGCCATTAAAAGGATCATGTCCTTTGCAGGGGCATGGATGGAGTTGGAAGCCATTATCCTCAGCAAACTAACACAGGAACAGAAAACCAAACATCACATGTTTCATTTGAAAGTGGGAGCTGAATGATGAGAACACAGGGACACAGGGAAGGGAACCACACACACTGGGGCTGTTGGGGTGGAGGAAGGGGGAGCATCAGGAAGAACAGCTAATGGATGCTGGGCTTAATATCTGGGTGGTGGGATGATCTGTGCAGCAAACCACTATGGCACACATTTACCTACGCAACAAACCTGCACATCCTGCACATGTACCCCTGAACTTAAAATAAAAGTTGAAGAAAAAAATAGAAATTATATTAGTTTTTCTCTAATCATAGTATTGTTACACGTTAATAGTCATCATTCACAAAGACAATCTCTATGTACCAGGAACCAAAATGTGCTTTACATAAGTCATCTTATTTAAATTTTGCCATTGCTGCAATGGGGTATTTTAGCCCCATTTTGAGATGAAAAATTGAGGCTTAAAGAGAATATCAATGTGGCCAGGCATGGTGGCTCATGCCTGTAATCCCTGCACATTGAAAGGCCAAGGTGGGCTGATTGCTTGAGTCTAGAGTCCAAGAGTTCAAGAGCAACCTGGACAACTTGAAAACCCATCTCTACTAAAAATACAAAAATTAGCCTTTCATGCTAATTAGCCTGGTAGTATGCACCTGTAATCACAGCTACGGGGAAGGCTGATGCGGGAGGATCACTTGAACCTGGGATGGTCTTGACTTCCTGAGCTCGTGATCCACCAGCCTCAGCCTCCCAAAGTGCTGGGATTACAGGCATGAGCCACCGTGCCTGGCCAAAAACACAGTAGTCTTAACCAATTGCTGTGTATTTGGAGAGAGGAAATTCCAAGAGGTTTTTTTAATTAATTTTTTAATTGATATGTAATAGAGGTACATATTTTTGTAATACCTTGATACATTTGCATAGTCAAATGAGGGTAATCAGGATATTCATCACCTTAAATATTTATCTTTTCTTTACATCAGGAACATTCAAATTATTCTCTTCTTGCAATTTTGAAATGTATAATCTATTAGTGTTAACTATAGTCACCCTACTGATCTATCAAACACTGAGAATTGCAATTCAAAGCTGTTAATTTAGCAAATTTTACAAAAACATATGGACATACGAAGTTGTTGCTAGGGCTCCTCCCAAAACTTTGCAAGGGGCTCTGCAAGCCGCCTCCCCATGATGTGCTTTTAACAGGGTCACTCCAGCCATGTACCGAAACTAGACTCAAGGGATGAGGGTAGAAATAGGGGACCTGCAAAGACACCCTTTCATAAACGCAGGTAAGACACAATGGATGCTCAGACCAGCCAGGTGGCAGGGTGGTGGGAGAAGTGGTCTGGTCAATTTCCGGATGTATTTTGAAAGTGGAAACAATAGGATTTTCTGGTGGATTGGATGTGGGGTGTGAGACCATGAGTCAGGAGAATTTTACATTTTTTAGCTGAGGAGTTGTAAGGATGGTGCTGCTATGAACTGAGATAAGGAAGACTTTTTTTTTTTTTTTGGAGAGGGAGACTCACTTTGTCGGCTAGGCTAGCATGTAGTAGCGCTATCTCAGCTCACTGTAACCTCCTCATCCTGGGTTCAAGCGATTCTCCTGCCTCAGCCTCCCCAGTAACTGAGATTACAGGCACATGCCACCACCCCTGCCTCCCCGGCTTATTTTTGTATTTTCAGTAGAGACAGTTTCACCATGTTGTCCAGGCTGGTCTCGAACTCCTGACCTCAAGAGATCCTCCCACCTCTGCTTCCCAAAGTGCTGGGATTACAGGCATAAGCCACCATGCCCAGCCAGGAAGACTTTTTTTTAAATGCTACATTCTGTCCTAGCACCATCCCCTTTAACACAGGAAAGTGCTCCATATTCTGAGGCTTGGGAGAGTGTCCACAAATAAAAAGACTTTGAATTGTCTCTGGGGGTTTTGTTGTGTTTGTTGTTGTTGTTGTTGCTGTTTATTGTTTGGTTTTTTGCTTTTGCTCTTTTTGTTGGCCTTTTTTCTCCCTGCTTCTTCGGTTTCCCCGAGGAAACACTTGTTTCTCCCACTCCACAGCTGATCCTCTGACTTCATACTCAATTCCTTGCCTGTGGCCTGGCATGGCACCTGTGCTACCTTTAAGTATGGCTGGTTGCAAACCATTCTCCTGTCTCCCTGGGGAGTGGTTCAGGGGAACTCTGGGGGAGGCTTCCTGGGGCTCAGAGTTGATATGCTAATTAAGAGGCTTGGTCCCCACCCACTGCCTCGCCCCCCTCCTTCTGTGCCTCTGACGGCCAGCTCCTCCCACAGACTGCGTGGAAAGGAAGCTGAATACTTGAGAGCCTTAAATTCCAAAATCGTCACTCTCTCCGTGGCAGAGTCTGGAAGTGAGATCTTGCAGCTACATCCAGTGTGGGTGCTGTATATGTGTGTGTGTGTGTATGTGTGTGTATACTTTGTGTCACTGTCAGTTTCCGGGTGTAAGCCATATTCTCCATTGAAAGTCACAGCATATAATTAAGGAATCTCAGCCAGGTGCAGTGGCTCATGCCTGTAATCCCAGCACTTTGGGAGGCCGAGACGGGTGGATCACCTGAGGTCAGGAGTCTGAGACCAGTCTGACCAACATGGTGAAACCCCATTTCTACTAAAAATGCAAATATTAGCTGGGCGTGGTGGTGTGTGCCTGTAATCCCAGCTACTCAGGAGGCTGAGGCAGGAGAATCACTTGAACCTGGGAGACAGAGGTTGCAGTGAGCTGAGATTGCACCATTGCACTCCAGCCTGGGCGACAGAGTGCAACTCCATCTCAAAAATAATAATAATAATTAAGGAATCTCACTTCCTGCACCTGCTGAAAGCATCTACCTTGTTGAAGCTACTTCTGAACACGACAATAATCATAATCTCAAAGATAATACTACAACCTCTGCAGTAAGTACCGTTGTCATCATTTTATAGATGAGAAAACTCAGGTTTTCTTTCCCAAGTCACCAGTGGGCTCTTTTCCAGCTCTGGTCCCTTGCACTTGGTTATTATTTCCTCTACCTGGAACTCTCCTCTCCAGGCTCTTCTGCAGCTGAGTCACTCTCATCCTCTCATCCTTCATGGCTCAGCGCAAATGTCACCTCTTCTGAGGAGCTGTCCCTGACCACCCTCTACAGCAGCAACCCCACCACTCTTAGTTTTTCTCTATCAAATCACTCTATTTCCTTCTCAAAACTCAAGACAATCTGTGTTCTGTGTTGTTGTTTGTTCATTTGTCTACCTGATGAGAGCATGTCTTTCCCCACCAGAACATACGCTCCTTGAGGGCAGGGGCCTACTCTGCCTTATTCACTTCCACATCCCAGGAACTAGACTAGCGCTCAGTAAAGAAAGCTTTTTACTAGTTCCTTGATTGACTTTACTGGTCTAGGCATTTTGAGCCTTCCTCTGCAGCACTGTTGACTATGTCAGGGTGATGCACATGCACGCTGGAGGCCATGCTGGGAGTATTTGTATGCCCCTTGGTTAAGCTGGTCCCAGGTACCATTGAGTGCCAGGAGTTTGAAAAGCTACAAATGAACTAAATGGTCTCTGTAGGATGGGGATGAACCAGATACCCTAGACAACAAACTAGAGGCATAGTGTGTCTGCAAAGGTAAACCATTATTAGGTTGTTGCAAAAGTAATTGCAGTTTTTTTGCCATTGAAAGTTATGACCAACAGGAATTGGAGACCAGCCAGTCAATGTGGTGAAACCCTGTCTCTACTAAAAATACAAAAATTAGCTGGGTGTGGTGGCACACACTTGTAATCCCAGCTATTCAGGAAGCTGAGGTTGGAGAATTGATTGAACCCGGGAGGTGGAGGTTGCAGTGAGCCGAGATCGCACCATTGCACTCCAGCCTCAGCGACAAGAGCAAAAACTTCATCTCAAAAAAAAAAAAAGAAAAGAAAAGAAGGTAATGACCAAAACCACAATTACTTTTGTACCAAACTCATATTTGGAAATTAATAATGCCCAAAATTTACAAAGCTAAAACGGAAATACCCAGCAGAGCAAACAATGTCAAATCTTATGAAAAGTTCTATCTATTATCTCAATTCTCATTTTAATCTTTCAACAACAGTGATTATTTGGGCACTGACTGCCTACCGCCACGAATTCCTAGGAGTCCAGCATTAGGCCAGAAACACACGTGCAATCAGAAATGAAACAAGAAGGAAACAAATATGGCCCTAGGAGAGAAAGAAAAGGGAGACAGATGGCCCCAAGAGGGCTTCCCTGATGAAGTACACCTTGAATCGAGACCTGAAGGATGAATGAGAGCTGGAGAGAGAGGACCTTTGACCGAAGGGAGTGTGGAAAGTTCCAGAAACTAGAAGAAAGCTGGTATGGTAAAATAAGCACTGCGTGAAAGCTCACCAAAGATGCTAGTGTAGCTGAACCAGCTGTTAAATATAGAAATCCTTCTGTACTGTTGGATGAATGTAGCCACTGCCTCAGTATCCCAAGTGCCCCTCCAGTGGCCCACCTCCTCCTCCAGAGCACCCATGGCCCTTCCCATGATGCAGCAGCTAAAGCCTTAACCCTGCCTACACAGCAGTTAGAGTCGATCCTGGAGTGTTAACAAGCAGGAGGGGTCCTGTCTAGGAGTAGTAGCAATTTTGAAAGCACTTTAGGAGGAGAGGGCTGCAGAAGGGCTGCCTATGCAGAGGTCATGCTCTGTGGAGGACACATTAGGAGTGTGGAGAATACTAGTGTGGAGAACACATTAGGAGCAGGCTGCATTTTTACTTTCCCAGAAATGATGGTGCCTTGGAGTAGAGTGTTAGCACCAAAAATGGAGACAAGGGGCCTGACTCCAGAAGTACTTAGAAGGTAAAATCAATAGGACACATGATAAGGACAAGGGAAGTATCAAGATGACTCTGAGACTGTCTAATTTGTTGGACTGGAGAAATGCAGAGAAGGAACACCAGAAGGGCCGACTTTGGAGTCACTTAATTCAGAGATATTTATTTTTTCCTAGTAAATGAATGGAGCTAGCAGCAAGGTTGCTAATTAATATAAAAGAGAGACAATTAGGTGTTATTCCCCGCCACCCCCCCCCGGACATTCACAACACCACCTTTGAAGCATTCTTCCAAAAAATTGAATTTAAATTTGATTAAACCTCTAGACTTCTAAATGTCAAGTTGAAGTTTCTGCAGTGATAGCATGTTCTATAATTTGTACCATTCCCTATGGTAGTAATAGCCACAGGTGATTACTGAGAACTTGAAATTTTGTTTAATTAAAATTTGAATAGCCTCATGTGGCTAGTGGCTTCTATAATGGACAATGCAGGTCTAGATCAAACTACTTAACTACAGGAAATATGGAGGGAATAAACCGTCTAGGGGGACATGCAACCAGCCAGATTCAGACAGGAGAAATTCTGTAGGACCAAAACAAGAAAGTTTCTTCTACAAATATATTAAATAGGTATAAAAAGAGAGAGACAGAGGAAATCTATGCATAAGACATACTAAGCCAATCACAATGTGATCGGCTTGTCTAGATTCTGATTTTTCTAAAAATCTGTAAAGAAAAGTATGACATTTGCTAGATAATTAAAAACTTGAACACCACTTGTATAATTGATGATATTAAGGAAATATCATGAATCTTTCTTTAAGGTGATAATGGCATTGAGGTCATGTTTATTAAAAGATCTTATTTTTTTAAATACTTACTGAAATATTTATGCATGATGTTATATGATGCCTTGTATTTGCTTTAAAGTTGTACAAGAAGGGAAAATGTTTGGCATGGGGATAAGGCAGAAATGACTATGAGTTCATGACCAAGGGGCTGTGGTGGATTCATGGAGGTTCAAGAGACTTTGCTGTTTCCTTTTACATATATTATGATATGGTTTGGCTGTGTCCCCACCCAAATCTCATCTTGAATTCCCACATTATGGGAGGGACTTGGCAGGAGGTAATTGAATTATGGGGGTGGGTCATTCCTGTGCTGTTCTCATAATAGGGAATAAGTCTTACAAGATTTGATGGCTTTTAAAATGGAACTTTCCCTGCACAAGCTCTCTCATTGCCTGCTGCCATCCAAGTAAGATGTGACTTGCTCCTCCTTGCCGCCATGATTGTGAGGCTTCCCCAGCCACGTGGGAACTGTGAGTTGCCCATTAAACCTCTTTCTTTAGTAAATTGCCCAGTCTTGGGTATGTCTTTATTAGTCCAGTGTGAAAATGGACTAATACATGTTAGAATTTCCCCAGGATGATAAATATAAAATAAAATTAAACAAAATTAAGCATGCCCCAAATAAAAGATACTTTAGGCATAATTGCAGCACTGCCATGGGTCCCTCATGGATGCAGTATCATTATATCTCTTTGTCTCACCCTTGGCAGCAGCAGATCATTTGAGAAATGGCTCTTCCTCCAACCTGCGAACTTCTTTTCAGTCTGATGAAAGCAAAGCAAAACTGAATGAAAGATGCTCTTTTATTTTTGCCTGCAAAAGTCAGCCTCCAAAGGAGAGTTATTTCTCACTTTCTAAAATTGTTGCAGTTGCCACCAGAATTGTTTCTAACTTGATCCAAAAACACCTTGACTTTCAGCTTCAGCTCTCACAACACCATCCCACTCCCTCCCAGTTCTGGACTTCCTTAGACTAAGCCACTTTCACCTTCCCAGAAAGTACAGTGCCACCCTCTCTCTGGCCTCTTGCATGAGTAGTCAGTGTACTTGGAACATCATCAGGCAATGAGGAATAGCAGGTACAATATCAGCGAGAGGGGTCCCAAGCATAATACAAACATGAGTTTCGGCAAATTCAATAAACACAGTTACAAAAGTGAGACGCCATCCCATGCAACATAAAAAGGCGCATCCTTCATGGGCATTCACCTTTTCCCTGCAATAATCTCTGGGCTACATGTCTGTGAATATTAGTTAGGTACTAATTAGCATCTCACTTAAGCCACCGATATATGGCCTTGAACAGAGTGGTTTAAACAAGACAACAGCCTATTTATTTCTCCCTCAGCAGGAGATTTTCAGGGATGGTGGGTTTCTCTGCTCCATGATTTGCTCCATGTAGATCATCTACCAGGTCTGAATCAGTTTTGTAAAAGCTGTTCTAAGGTCCTGGAATCAGGGGAGACATCTGCTTGGGAGCTGTTTCTGCTCACCACTCAATTTCAGTATTTGGCGTATTTCAGTATTTGGCAAAACTCGTTGCCTGGGACAGGAAGTGTTCTATAACTAATCAAGACAATCAATATTAGTTTAATTCATTTAAATATACGTATGCCGACAAATATATACATGTGCATATGTACATATGGAAGTGCATTTATGGACAAACTCATTGCCAGGACAGGAAGGGTTCCGTACCTAATCAAGATAATAAATATTAGTTTAATTCATTTAAATATTTGTGTGCCTACAAATATATACATGTGTATATGTATATATGGAAGTGCATTTATGCACAGATCTCTGCCAAAACAGCATATGGGAAACTGTAATATACGTAAGAATATAAAACAAGGGAAGAGTCAACTGAAAACTCTCCATTGTTAAAGTAATTCTCCCTCCAACTAATCTTGGAAAATAAACTGTCCACATCTCCACAGGATGCTATCTGGATTTTTGGCTTGTAGTCATCATGGAATATCTGTCACATACTCCCCCATTTTCTTCCTGTGTCTCTGATCAGGCTTTTAAAATCTTTACAAACCCCTCTTCATCTCCCGTTTCTCAAAGGGTGACGTTTCTGGTAACCTCTAGCCTCCTTGGCATACACACCCTCCCTGATAGTTGAAATCACTCCCATGACCTTGGTTATCTTCTACATGCCTACATATACCTGAGACAGATCATGAACCCAGATCATTCCCCAGAGCACCAGTCCTGAACACACAACCACCCATGGTCATCTCTACATACAGGAAGTCTCATCATGGCACGATTCTCTCCTTGGGGAGACCTACTTCCGCATAACTTTTTTCTAACTCTGGCCCCTCTATGTCTCCCCACAGCCACTTGTTCTCGAGTTTCCAGGTATTACAAAATAGTTCAAGCTCTCCTACTGTTACAGTCTTGCCACTGCACCATGCACCAGAATGTAGCAGTCTCTCATTGTAAGGTATCACCCAGAGTTCTTTGTCTCATGACCAAGAGAGTTAACGATGGTGGACACAAAGGGTGAGACTGGAGCAAAAATTTAATGAGAGAAAGAAGAAAGCTCCCTGCTGAGGAGAGGGGACCTGGAAGTGGGTTGACATTTTTACAGTTGAATGCAAGGCTTTTATAGGAAACTGATGAGGGTTGGGTGTCTTATTTGCATAAGATGTGAATTTCTGGTAGCCCTACCCCATCCTTCCAGTGTACATGTAGGACCTTAGCTTGACTTACTCCATATTGCTTTGTTCTCCTTACTGCACGTGTGTCAGGGGATGGAATTTTCCATTGCGGGCATGCCTGGGCAAGTCACCTGTATAGCTTTTCTTATCTGTGTGATTGTGGGCATGTCTTAAGCAAGCCCCCCCATGTGCAAGTTCCCTTATCTGTGCCTGCAAGCTATTCTTTCATTTGAAAGGACTCAACCAAGGTCCCACCCTAACTGCCTGTCTGACCATCTTTCTACCTTCTAGGTGTTCACTTGGCTCATGGAAACTCATGCATTCTCAGCACCCAAAAGTCTACTCAACTCTGCTCCTCTCCCCTACTCAGATAGGTAGAGGGGTTGGATTAATCAGGATGCTCCTTTAGCAAATGTTTAACTGGGAAGGGAGATTTCAGGCTCATCACCTGGTACTACCAACCCCAGCTCTCTGAATAGAGGGCAGTGGAGGAAAAGGCTCAGCATTCTACCTTTCTCAGTGCTTGACACTCAACACTTCTTTGTCATCAATTAGAGGTCTGCACACCAACTCCACAGCAATAGGAAAAGTCCTGTCACAATCTCTCCCCACTCCCCAGCACCCAGTTAAGTTTTCACATCCTGCAAAAGCTAATCATCTATAGGTATATTAGTCCATTTTCACGCTGATGATAAAGACATACCCAAGACTGGGCAATTTACAAAAGAAAGACATTTAATTGGACTTACAGTTCCATATGGCTGGGGAAGCCTCACAATCATGGTAGAAGGCAAGGAGGAGCAAGTCATGTCTTACACAAATGGCAGCAGGCAAAGAAAGAGCTTGTGCAGGGGAACTCCTCTTTATAAAACCATCAGATCTCATAACATTTATCTGCTATCACAAGAATAGCATGAAATTGTCCCATGATTCAATTACCTCCCACTGGATCCCTCCCACAACACATGGGATTTATGGGAGTGCAATTCAAGATAAGATTTGGGTGGGGACACAGAGCCAAACCATATCAATAGGCAGGTATCCTTTCAAAATTCCCATTATTCAAATATAATTTCCAAGCTGTTCTTGCCTTTCTAGCTCCATTTGTTGTGTGTAGAGCTTTCTGATGAGCCCAGTGTCTCTGATCCTCCTGCCTTAGTCCCCCTCCAATTCATCCTCCACCCTCACAGGAGCTCCTCTGATCCTCCCCTCCTCACCTTCATTATGTTTAACTGTGGAAGTAGCACATAATTGCAAGTCAAATAATAGAAAAATGTAGAAATAAAAGCCCTCCACTTCAATAGCATCTACCCAGCATTAGCATTAATAAATGTTAAGTATTTATCAATTGGTATAAACTTTATATATCAATCCAGAATTTGGGGGAAAAAGTTCCAAACAGTAGGAAATCATATAAAATGAAAAGTAAAGGACTCCCTCTTTCCCTCTCTTTCCAACTCACTTTTCAGAAATAACTACTAACAATCATTTATTGTATATTCTTTGTAAAATTATTTTGCATATACATACAGGTACATGTATGACTCTGTGTATGTACACGTAAATGCATAGTCCTCCTTTTCCCCCTACACAGAATTATATTATTATGCCTTGGTTTTTCACTTGACAATAAATCTTGGTGACTTTTCATGGGAACACAAATAGATCCTGCTCCGTTTTTTAATGATAATACCATCAGCTTTTGTGTCATATACTGTAATTTATTTAATCAGTCCTCTTTGATGGCTACCTAGCTGGTAAAATGTAGTATCGAATACACCAATTGTGATGGTTAGTTTCATATGTGAGCTTGTCTAAGCTGTAGTACCCATTTATTGAATCAAACACGAATCTGGGTGTTGCTGTGCATGTATTTTGCAGATGTAGTTAACATCTACAGTCAGTTGACTTTAAGTAAAACAGATTGCACTGGACAGTGTGGTCAGCCTCATCCAATCAGTTGAAGACCTTAAGAGCAAAACTGACATTTCCCAGAGAAGAGATTCTGCCTCAAGACTGCAGCATTTGCACTTTATGCAAATAATTAGGCCAAGTATAAAAAAACTAAAACCTATTTTGCAAATAAATTGGTCCTACTATGATTTTGTTTTTCACAGAAATGGAAAACTGGAGAGAGAAAAATTATGTTTCAGAAAAACTAGAGTATACCTGTTATTAGATTCCAGCCTTGTCCATTGTTTTTGAGCCTCTGCTGATGACCCAATATCCGATTGATTCTTGGGATTGTTAACCTGGATCCCTCAAGGCTTCAGGTCAATTCTACAAGACATTCACTCCTTATGTTAGGGCTCTCATAAACTGCTGTTCTCTAAAGTACTGTACTAAAGCTGTGATAAGAGCACCAACGTTTTTGTTATGCAGACCTTGGTGCCCTTGAATACACAGAGACTACTGCAAAACAATTTCATTCTTCTGACCCTAGAGGCAACCCCAACCTACAACATCCCTTGTCAGCAGGAAGAAATTAAAGCAATCCCTCAGCCTTTTCCTATCTCGGTAGCTCACACCACAGGATTGAGGTATGCTAAAACCCAAGGCGGGGGCATTGAAACCACCTTTGCAAAATTATAACAACAAGAGAAATCTGACATAGTCGACTCCATCTTCCTTCTAAACTCCCAGCTGTTTTTGTTCATTCCTGGGCATAGGCCAAGCTAACTTGGAGAAGAATTTAGTTTATAGTTTAACATTAAAGCAAAGATGATAATAGCCCTTCCCCAAACTAAATCACCTTTGTAAAAGTAAGGAGAGGCCACAAGATTAAAATTATGAGAGGGGCTTGAATTCTGCTAAGATGTAGGTATATTTAAATGATAACCAAACCATTGTTCCAGAGGTCACAACATTGATGACTTCCCCAGTTACTCCTGTAGTTAACATCACTATTATAGAACCTAAGATTGGCCTTTTGGAATTTTTTTTTCAGACTTTTACATTTCTCATGACCAGCTGATTCCAGCTGGACCCATGACTCGGCAGGTCCTATGCCCACAACCTGCTCCCAGAAGCTAACTCAGCACACCAAGACTGCTCTCCACACCCCTGTGATTTCATTCCCAACCAATTAACATTCTATGTTCCCTAGCCCCCTGCTCACTGAACTATCCTTGAAAAACCCTAACCTCTGAGCCTTCGTAATGGCTTTGAGTAATAATTCCGTCTCCTGTGTGGTGAGCTTCACATAAATTAAACTCTTTCTTTACTAGAACAAAAAGGTTGCAGCATCAACTCCTACCTGAGTTTCCAGCCTGCTGGCCTGCCTTGCAAAAATTCCAGACTTGCCAGTCCCACAATTATATGAGCCAATTCCTTAAAATAAATCTTTGGCAGGTGCAGTGGCTAACGCCTATAATCCTAGCACTTTGGAAGGCCAAGGCAGGTGGATCACGAGATCAGGAGTTGAAGACAAGCCTGGCCAAGATGGTGAAACCCCGTCTCTACTAAAAATATAAAAATTAGCTGGGTGCGGTGCCAGGCATCTATAATCCCAGCTACTCAGGAGGCTGAGGCAGAGAATCGCTTGAACCTGGGAGGCAGAAGTTGCAGTGAGCCAAGATTGCGCCAATGCACTACAGTCTGGGTGATAGAGTGAGACTCTGTCTCAAAAAAAAAAAAGTAAATCTCTTTATATGTGTATATAAAAGTACACATATACACGTATAATATTTTCTATATGTACCTATATATAGATTATATATTTTTATATACTATATATAATCTATGCATAGGTGTGAGATATATATGCATACATATTGTGATAGTTAATTTTAGGGGTCAACTTGACTAGACTGAGGGATGCCTCACTGGCTGGTGAAGCCTTGTTCTGGATGAGTCTGTGAGGGTGTGTATTAGCCTGTTCTCATGCTGCTGATAAAGACACACCCCAGACTGAGCAATTTGCAAAGGAAAGAAGTTTAATGGAGAACTCAGTTCCATGTGGCTGGGGAAGCCTCACAATCATGGCGGAAAGAAAGGATAAACAAGTTACATCTTACATGAATGGCAACAGGCAAAGAGCTTGTGTAGGGAAATTTCCATTTTTAAAACCATCAGATCTCATGAGACTCCCCATAATCCAATCACCTCTCTCCAGGTTCCTCCCAGGACATGTGGGAATTGTGGGAGTTACAATTCAAGCTGAGACTTGGGTAGGGGCACAGCCAAACCATTATCAGGGTGTTTCCAGAGGAGACTGATGTGGGAGTCGGTGGACTGGGAGAAAAAGACCTGCACTCACTAGGAGTGGCACCATCCAGTGGGCTGGGGACCTGGCTAAGATGAAGCAGGCAGAAGAAGGGGGATTTTCTCTCCCTCTGCTTTCTCTCTCTCCCTTCTGGAGCTGGATGTTTTTTCTCCTTCTGCCCTTGGACATCACACTCCAGGTTCTTTGGCTTCTGGACTCTGGGACTCACACCAGCAGTCTCCTGAGGGCTCTCAGCCCTCTCTGGGAGCTTCACTCTGGCTTCCCTGGTTCTGAGGCTCCTAGACTCAGACTGAGCCACACTTCCAGTTTTGAGCCACACTGCTGGTTTCCCTGGTTCTCCAGCTTGCAGTCACCTATAGGGGGGTCCTTCTCCTGAGCCCTGATCAGGGCACATAGGTTGTGTCCTACTGGTTCCATTTCTGGAGAACTCCAACTGATAAGTCTGTCCTTGGACACTCCTCACATTACCTGCTCATTTCACAATCCCCCCATTGTTCTCAGAATGAAGCCTTTCCTGGGACACAGAACTTTTGATCCAGCGTTCCCTTCCCCACCCACACCTCTCTCTCCCACCTGCCCACCTTGACTTTCCTAATGCAGCCCCACCTAAGCACTTGGCACTCACCAAATACACAGCTATTTTTTTTTTTTTTTTTTTTTTGCCTCACCTCACAGCCTTTCCTCTACGACACTCTTCCCACTAACCCCTGTTCTTCCTCCGGTCTTGTCTGGGATTTCACCTCCTTTAAGAAACCTTTCCTGGGCCAAGCACAGTAGTTCATACCTGTAATCCCAGCACTTTGGGAGTTTGAGATGAAAGAATTACCTGAGGTCAGGAGTTCGAGACCAGCCTGGCCAACATGGTGAAACCCCATCTCTACAAAAATACAAAAGTTAGCTGGGGGTGGTGGCACAGGCCTGTAATCACAGCTACTAGAGAGGCTGAGGCAAGAGAATCACTTGAACCTGGGAGGCAGAGGTTACAGTGAGCCGAGATCGTGCCACTGCATTTCAGCCTGGGTGACAGAGCAAGAATCTGTTATTAAAAAAAAAAAAAAAAAAACTTCCCTGCCTCCAAGATTGGGCCCCTTCCCCTGGGGCCCCAAAGTCTCCAGTAACTGACACAAGAGACTTGGCACTCCGCAACAGACATCAATATGGTGATCATGAAATGCTGGACTTCCAGTCTAACAATAAAACGCATTTATGGGAACAACAGGACAATACGTTTGAAACCAATACTATTTCAGAAGATTGGGGATATTTAATTGTTCTCCATGAATAATGAGGGAAATAAATATTGTTCAACAAACATTTACTGGACACCTACAAAATTCCAGGGGCTGAACGGTTACTGATAAAGAGATGAGCAAGACACATTCGAGTGGAAAATTTGGATAAATGCCAAGCTGCTTCTTGGATGTGGACATGGGAGCCTGACTCCAGAGAAATCTGGATCATAAGCACTAACACTTAGTGAGCACTTACTAAGTGCTGGTTCTTCTTCTAAGCATTTCAGTGCCCTAATTCGTTGATGTAATCTTCTCAAAAGTTCTGTAATGTGGTATCTCCGATCAGTGCTCTGGAAGCAGAGCCTGAGGCAAGGATTTGGGTGTATTTGTGTTCTCAGGACCAGGGAGGAACATGGCAAGCGTGAGGTAGGTCTCAGCTGGAGGCAGCTCCAGTCTGGTCCCACAGGGAGCTCTGGACCACAAACCATACCACAGAGTTAGTCTCACCATGAGGCAAAGGTAAGTCTGACTTAGAGGCCCTGTTCATCAGCCATTGGCCTCTGGCTGCCTCTGGGATTTGGAGAGAATGGACATAACCTCTTAGGTGGGGAACCTTATTCAACCTAACACAATTGGCTGGAGAAGGGGCAGCCAGCAATAGCCCTCAGAGCAGCCAGAGGATGGGTACAGAGTGACCCCAGCATCTACTGCAATAAGGGACTATTATTGTCATCTCCATGTTACCAAAGAGGAAACTGAGGCCTGGGGAGGTGAAGAAATGAACCTAGGCCCACAGCTGGAAGTGAAGGCACCGGGGTCTGTTGGAGCCACTGCACGTCTCACTGGTTCCTGAAAGTCAACGGTCTTTGTCCAGAGTTTACTCTCAGAAATGTAGGAGATTGGGGAGTTCTGGTCTCTGGAGGAAAGGTTGATAGAGACTAAGCCCTCATTTAAACAGATGACCATTCTGAACTTGCTGGAGGCAGAGCTGCTGAGTGAGTCTCATTGGAAAGGGGAAGGGATGAGAAGGGATGGAACTGCAGGCTGTTCACACATGGAATTTAACGCCGAGCTCCAGAGCTACATCTGGATTCTGTAAAGTCAAAAACAGCCATGCCTGGAGACCCAGTGCTTCACATTTGGTGTGGTGCCCTAGAAAGGTTCAGCCTCTGAGGCTCACCTAGCAAAGATGGCGTTCACTAGGCCACCTACTGGCTGTTTGACTTTGGACATGTTACTGCCTGTCTCTGTGCCTCAGTTTCCTTATCTGTAAAATGAGATAACAATAATCCCAACCCTCTGGGGATGTAGTGAGGGTGGAATGAGTTGGTGTTCATAAAGCATTTAGAACCATGCCAGGAACACAGTAAGCATTTCATTTGTGTTTGTTAAACACACACACAAAAAACAAGGATTTGTTGAATAAATGAAAGAATGAATGCAGCCTGGCAGACCTGGGTTCAAATCCCAGTACTGCATTGTGTATTGCTACGTGACCTGAACTCTTGATACTAAAGCATAGCCTGCAGCCCAGCAGCTGCCCTGGGAGCAGAATCTCAGGCCCCAGCCCAGACCTTCTGAATCAGGATCTGCGTTCCAGCAGGATTCCGGGTGAGAGGTGAGCACGTTGAAGGAGGAGATGACAGCCTTGTGCCTGATGCTATGGGAGAGGAAATCCCTCACTTCCTGTCTCTGTGCTATAGAGGAGGAAGTTAGGCCCATGGATTCCTCAGGAATGACACTTCCAGGTTTGATGTGCACAACCAAAGACCACCAGAAGCACCACCCGTCACTCTGCCTTGCTTTGCCAGCCTCTCAGTGGAGGGGTTCAATGGGCTTCAGGTTGCTGGGACCGACACAGCCCTGAGCAGGTGCATGGCTTTCTCTCTGTGGGAGTCTCTTGTGCTCCATGGAGAATCAGGCCAGAGTGAGGGAAGCCAACCCTCTGAAACATGAGCCTCCTAACTGATCCCTGAGTCTTTGGTCAAGATTTGACCCCCAAATCCATGCTCCAAACCGACCCCAGACTCACCTTTCCAGGCAGATCTGACTGTCAACTCTGTTCATCTCCCTTCAGTGGCTCCCCAGTGCCCCTGGATCAAGTTCAAACCATTTATCCTGGCCCACCAGCTCCTTCCCAGACTGACTTTAACCTAACTCTCCAGCCTCCCTTCCTCCCTGACCTCACTGAGACCTTTCTGGCCATGTTCTTTCAAGGCTATGGTGCTCCAAAGGATAGGATTTGATGAGCAAGGAGGAGGGGAGGCGGGTGTGGTGGCTCACACCTGTATTCCCATCACTTTGGGAGGCCAAGGCAGGAGGATTGCTAAAGCCTAAGAGTTCAATAACTGCCTGGACAACATAGTGAGACCCCATCTCAACAAAATAATAATAATAATAACCAGGCATGGTGGTATGCACCTGCAGTCCCAGCTACTCAGGCGGCTGAGGTGGGAGGTTCACTTGAGCCTGAGAGGTAGAGGCTGCAGTCAGCCATGATCATGCCACTTCACTCCACCCTGGGAAACAGAGCAAGACTCTGTCTCAAAAGAAAAAATACATAAAAGGAGGAGGGGAGGTGTCCTAGGCTGGGCAAAGCTGTACAAGACATGAGGTTGGAATGTGGTGAAGGTGATCAGGGCTCCGCACATTTGGTGGTGCAGTACTTACTGCTTGGAATGCCCTTCCTACTCCACCTCCAACTGCAGGCTTGGCCCAGTGCTTACGATCCAGCCCTCTTGTAATCACCTCTCTTAATCTACCCAGGTGGAGGTAAAGACTCTTTCTCTGTTGTGCATTAGCATTTGAGAATAGGTGGCAAATGATGCATGGCAGTACCATTTATTCATTCATTCATTCATTTGTTCATTCGTTCATTCATTTATTTTGAAACGGAATTTTACTCTTGTTGCCCAGGCTGGAGTATGATAGCTCAATCTCAGCTCACCACAACCTCTGCCTCCTGGGTTCAAGCAATTCTTCTGCCTCAGCCTCCCAAGTAGCTAGGATTACAGGCATGCGCCACCACACCCAGCTAATTTTGTATTTTTAGTAGAGATAGGATTTCTCCATTTTGATCAGGCTTGTCTGAAACTCCCAAGCTCAGGTGATCTGCCCACCTCAGCCTCCTAAAGTGCTGGAATTACAGGCATGAGCCACTGCGCCCAGCTGGCAGTGTCATTTATTTATTCATGGCTCTTGCCCCCACAAGACTGTTCAGGCAGAAACTATATGCTCAGGTTTTAGCCTGCTCCTTCACCTGTTGTGGGTGCTTAGTAAATGTTTGCTGATGAAATGAATGAATACAACACTTGGATTTTTTTAGAGAAGGAATGTCACCCTGTCTCCCAGGCTACATTGCAGTGATGTGATCATAGCTCACTGCAGCCTTGAACCTGGGCTCAAGTGATCCTGCGACCTCAGCCTCTCAAGTAGCTGGGACTACTGGCGTGTGCCACCACACTCAGCTAACATGATGCTTTTTATTTTTTAGAGATTCTCACTGTGTTGCTCAGGCTGGGCTCAAACTCCTGGCCTCAAGTGATCCCCCCACTTCTTATATCTCATAATTCGGTATCCCCCACTAGATAGGGGTTGACTCAAAGAGGAATTGGAATATCTAAGAGGCTGGGGGCAAAGGATTCATATAGGCTCACATTATTATATTATAGAGAATGGAAAAAGAGTTCAGAGTCATAAAACTACGTAGATGCTGTAAAACAGGTAGTTCAAACCACAACTGGACCCCAACTCTGTTTTCAGGTTTTTCTCTTTTCTTTTCAATGTTTTAATTATATTTTTACAGTGACCTATACCCATGTTTTAAAAAATCAAATATTGCAAAATATATACAGTATGGTTAAATTCTCCTTCTCTTCCCTGATCCTCAGTCCCCAGTTCCTTTCTTAAAAGAAGTTCCTTGCTATTGTTAATGAGTATACACATTTACATATACTGTATAGACACATTTCTACAGACGTTCTATGAATATCTATTCACATATATGATATTTACCTCCTCTTACATTAACAGTAGCAAACATAGAACAGAATTTCTCAAACTATGGATTGTGATGCATTAATAGGTTATAAAGCTCATTATAGGTGTGATCTTGTTTGTTTGGTTTGTTTGGTTTTAATGAAAAATAATGGGATGGGATGGAATGGATTAGAGTACATCCACATAAAAGATCAAGTATTGTTTCATAAAACTTGTTTCAGTTTTCTTTAATCAAGCTTATCGAGATATAATTTACATATAATAAAAATTCACCATTTTTAATGAAGTATAAAATGTGATGAGTTTTAACAGATGTATTCAGATGTGTAGCCACCATCACAATTAGCCATAGGACATTTCCATGACTCCAGAAAGCTCCCTGGTGGCCTTGAAAGTCAATCCCTTCCCCCTCAGCTTCAGTCCTGGTAGCCACTGATTTGCCTCTGTCACTAGAGTTTTGCTTGTTATATTTATAGAACAAGTGAAAAAAGATATATTATATATATAGTATATAATATATAAATCTTATACTATTTATAATATATAATATATATTATATTGTTATATAATATATTATATTATAATATATATCATATGATATGATTACAATATATAATACACACACATATAAAAACAAGTGAGGCCTTTGTATCTTACACGTTGGAAACATTTTTCTCCAACTAAGTTTGTGGCTTATCTTTTGACTTTAAAGTAATTTTTGGAATGCAGAAAATTTTAATTTTATGACATCATAATATTGTTATCAATTTTCTTTTCTTATATAGATTCTGAAGTTTGCATCATCTTTAGGAAAACAAAGCTCTTCCTCCATTTGGATATTATTTCAATAAGATCTCTCATGTTTTCTTTTAATACTTTTATGGATTTTTTTTAAAAATTAAATCTTTGCTCCATCTGGAACTTACTTTGGTATAAGGAACCAAGAAGAGACGTAAACTCTGTGTTAGATGGCTACCATTTGTCTAAACATCACACAATTTATTAAATAATCTCTTTTTCTCCCACTGATTTAAAATGTCCTCTTAATCACAAACTAAATTTCTCTGCATATTTGGGTTTATATGTGGCTCTCCACATTGTTTTATTGGTCTATCTATTCATATACCATTACCAAACTACTTAATTTTGTTTAGCTTTATAATATATTCTAACATCCTCAGCCTTAGATTACTGTTGATTTTTCAGAATTTATAGTGTTATTCTCATCTGTTTCTTTTTTCATATAAACTTTAGCATATCTAATTTTTTTAAAGTCTATTTCCTAAATGAAATTATGCTTTTTTTTTTTTTTTTTTTGAGACTAACTGTCACTCTGTCACCCAGGCTAGAGTATACTGCACGATCTTGGTTCACGCCAACCTCCATCTCCTGGGTTCAAGCGATTCTCCTGACTCAGCCTCCTGAGTAGCTGGGAGACATGCACTACTATGCCCAGCTAATTTTTGTATTTTTAGTAGAGACGGGGTTTTACCATGTTGGCCAGGCTGGTCTAGAACTCCTGACCTCAGGTGATCCACCCACTTCAGCCTCCCAAAGTGTGGGATTACAGGTGTGAGAACCATACCCAGCCAGATTATGCTCAATTTAAATATTAACATTGGGTCAGTTGATTTATGTAGCATGGAGCTTTTGTTTCTTACAAACCTGTCTTTCCATTTATTCCTGTATTTGTATATATTCCTCAATAATGTCTTTGAATATTCTTCATATACAGTATATCTTTTTTTTCTTTTTTTTTTCTTTTTTTTTTTTTTTTTTGAGCAGAGTCTCACTCTGTCACCCAGGCTGGAGTGCAGTGCTGTGATCTTGGTTCACTGCAACCTCCGTCTCCTGGGCTCAAGCAATTCTCCCATCTCAGTCTCCCGAGTAGCTGGGATTACAAGCACACACCACCATGCCCAGCTAGTTTTTATATTTTTAGTACAGATGAGGTTTCACCTTGTTGACCAGGCTGGTCTCGAATTCCTGACCTCAGGTGATCCACCCACCTCAGCCTCCCAAACCATGTAATAAAGGGGATTACAGGCGTGAGTCACTGCGCCCAGCCCATATACAGTACATCTTACACACTACTTGATAACTATATTTCCAGGTATATGATCTGTTTGTAGCTATTGTAGATACACTTTTTCTAGTTTTATTCTTGTCTGCTTATGATGTTGGAAGACTGATTTTGTTACCCAGATGCCTTACTGCATTCTATTGTTAACAGTGTTTTTAAATGTAATATCCTGGGTGTTGTGAGCATAGCCATATCTATATATAATAAGTTTGCCTCCTCCTCTGTAACGTTCACATCACTTATTTCTTCCTCCTTTCTAATCCCATCAGCTACACCCCATGACCATTATCTAGTAGTGATTGTGATCATGGACACATCATGTTCCTAACTTTAATGGGACGACTTCTGGGGTTTCATGATTTGGCACATGGTATGTGTGTCCCATGATTTTCACAGCTGGCACAGAGAAAGGGAGGAAGCAGAAGGAGACAGAACGAGACAAATGAGCAAAGCAAGTGAATTCTGTGCCTACAGCCCAGAAGCCTCAGACACGCATCTTCCTCCTCCCTCCTCATCTTCCAAGCTCTAGCGCAGTTTCCTTTCCCAGGGTCTCTGAAGCCTTGAGATCTCTTCCTTCATTCAGTCACTGGAGCTCAGATTCTAGCCCCAGCCCTGCCACTGTGCTTCTGAGCCTCAGTTTCCTCATCTGCAAAGCAGGCTAATAATAACTACTCTGCCTACTTCCTGGGATGGGTGTGAAAATGACTTTTCGTAAATGACAATGCAACCATGAGAAGTTATCATTATGGAGGAAGTGTAGGCAGCTGGTGGTCCTCTAATCACACAAATTAAGCTTGTAATGATAACTTGGAGCTTTCTAACCAAGTGAAAATGGAACGGAGTTATGCACAAGGAGAGAGATGCTACAGGATCATTTTCCTTTAAACTGCATCCAGAGGTGATGCAACAGGCTGCCAGGACCTGCACAAAACTGCAGTCCTGTTGTGCTGGCTCTCAACCCCTGAAGCAAAGCCCTGCATTTCCCAGGAAAGGAAAATAAATGGTAATGGCATTTCTGACTGACGTGCCAGGGCCTTGGAGGACAGAACTAGTTTTTTGCAGGTCAAGCTGGGTGAGAAGAACCTTGACAGCCATGGGCAAACACTCACTGCAGCCAGCGTCCAGTCAGCCCATCACTGCCAATCGGGCAGCCCAACTCTGCAACTAGATATCTGCAGGGCAAGAGACCAGGTCGTAAAATCTAGGCAGCCACTTCTGATATCCAAAACCACTTTTTAAAATGCAATAACAACAAATTAGAAAAAAAATGTTGGAGGAAATAAAAGATGCCTACCACAATTTTGAGTGTTTAGGACACTGATATTAAGCAAATGAATAAGGAGGTCATCAAGATCAACAAATAAACGGGCAAGGACAGGAACAATTTCCAGAAGAAACAGCCAAGAAACATACAAGGTTTTTGCCTCTTTCTACTTATTTATAGCTTCTCCGTGTTTCTGCAAGGAGCGCTGATATTACCTTGGCAATCAGGAAAGGATTATTTTATTAATCTAGACAGTTATTTCTAAAAAGGCCTAAGGCTTCTTCCTTGCCGTTGTGTTCTACAACAAAACAGCCCCTGCTGTGCGCTTACACATCAGAAACCTACAGCTGCCTGTCACTTAGATTAGGAGTCATCCTGGGCACAGAGGGGAGGGCAGCAAGCTAGGGCACGTGAGGAAGCAGAAAATCCAGAATAATGAAAGTAAAGGATGGCAGCGATGGGTCCAGGGTATACAGTCAGATGCCTGAGGTTTGCGCACCAGCTCAGCTACTTAACAGCTATGTGACCTTAATCAACATACTCAGGCTCGCTCAGACTCATCCCCTTGTCTATAAACTGGGGGTAATAGTTCGTACTTTTCAGGATTGTTGTGAGAAGTAATCGAGGTAATGTGCAGAAAGGAGTTAGCACTGTGCCTGCCACGTGGTAATCACATGTAAGATGCAAGGAGTATTTGTACCATTAGTAAAGAAAGAGTGCTCTGGAGTAGTGGAAGGACCTGCTCCTGGATAGGAATTTTGTCCTAGTCTACAGGACTTGCTGTGTGGCCTTGGGCAAGTCCTGTCACTCCTGTGTCCCAGATGAATTCTGAAGTCTCTTCCAATCCGGACACTCTGAGTCTTGTTCTTAGACCCTCCCATCTGGCCTGCCCTTGGCTGCCAGCTAATTACCTAGCCCCCCCCCTCACCCAGATAGGATGCCGGTGACATGTCGAAATGCCACAGCACATAGCTGTGGCATACTTGTTGAAATGCCACAGCACATAGCTGAGACTCTTTGCTGATGGGTCAGCCCTCCCTTCCCCAAGAAAGCTGACTTTTTGTTTGGGCCTCAGCCATTTCCATGGAGACAGGGGACACATCAGAAGGTTATTGAAAGTTCTTCCTCCAGGAAAGGCTCCTCCCTTCCCCAGGGAGCCCACACTCTAGTGACGCAGTTTCCTGGATCCACTGAAACCATGGGGACTTCCCATCCCAGCTGCCTCCAGGCTGTTCTGGGGAAACAGGGCCAGGTGGCCCCTTTAAGGGGACTCCCTGGGAAGCCAGCCTCTGCCCACACCCAGGCTGTGCTTGCACCAGGCACCTTCCATCTGGCTGCCTGCAAATTCCTTCTTTCTTATAGGTACCTGCTTGTTCTTGGGATGCAGGAGGAAATTTCCATCATTCCTGCTCTGGGAGTCAAGCTCTTGGCAGCAGAGAACCAAACCTTCCAAAGCCTGGAGCGGACTGTCTCTTCTCTTGGCAGAGCTCAAACTACTGCCACACACAACCCCGCTACCCCCTACAAGGCAGGAAGCATGCCCTGTGACGGGGCTTCCAATACTCCCAATTCTCCATCCTGACTCGGAAATGGCCCACCTGTGGCGAGTCCTCAAGACAGCAAAGTCAATCTTGTTGGATGCTCTTCTTGCTTCTCCCTTTGTCACTCCCAGGCCCATCCTCAGTGCCCAGCCCCCTCCGCTGCCCAGGCCACTGCATGACCATGGAAAAGGCATGGGGATTGGAATCTTCAGTCCAAATACCAGTCCGTCATTTACTATTTGGGTGATGTTAGATAGGCTATTTAATCACCTGTGCTCCGTTTTTCTCATCTGTAAAATGGGAATAATAAAAACAGCCTCATCAAGTTTTGTGTATTCAACAAATGCTTAGTGAGCTTACTTGAGTGCTCAGTGTTATTCGAGATGCTGGAGAAGCAACAGTGAGAAAAACATACCTGAATTCTTGCAAACGAACAGAGGTGACATTTGAAAAGCACCTTGTCGCCTTCCATCCCTAGACGTGATTATTTTGTATCACATCGACACTCTTTCAGAAAACAGCTATCAAATCTGGATTAAAATGCAAACCAAAAAAAAAAAAACAGTCCTTTGAAAAGCACAGGACAACAGCTTTTCAACTTTAATGTACTTAGGAGAACTCTTTGTTAAAACTGTTTCCCAGCTGAGCTCGGTGGCTCACACCTGTAATCCCAGCACACAGGGAGGCCAAGGTGGGCGGATCACTTGGGCCCAGGAGTTTGAGACCCACCTGAGAAACATGGCAAAACCCCAAAACTACAAAAATTACCTGGGTATGGTGGCACGTGCCTGTAGTCCTAGCTAAGGAGGCTGAGGTGGGAGGAATCACTTGAGCCTGGGAGAGACAGGCTTCAGTGAGCCAAGATCGTGCCACTGCACTCCAGCTTGGGAGACAGAGTGAGATGTCTCAAAACAAACCAAGCAAAAAAAAAAAGTCCTGTTTCCTCGGCTGTGTTCCCAGAGCTCCTGACTCCATGGGTCAAGTGTGGGCTCATGAATTTGCATTTCTACCAACCTCACAGATGATGCCAGTGTTCCTAAGGACCACTCTTTGAATTACACTGGCAGAGGAGAACCATCAAGGTGCCCCGAACCTGAGGAGCAAAGGTGCTGGAGAGAAGAAAGTCTCTTGTGATGAGCCTGACATTCTGAACCTCTTCTGTCTTTGAGGCATCTGCTGATTTGCAAGTCCTATGAAGCAAAACGACCAAGTTAAAAACAGCTACTATAAGGACACATGCACACGAATGTTCGCTGCAGCACAGTTTATAATAGCAAAGACCTGGAACCAATCCAAATGCCCATCGATGATAGACTGGACAGGGAAAATGTGGCACATATACACCATGGAATATTATGCAGCCATCAAAAATGATGAGTTCGTGTCCTTTGTAGGGACATGGATGAACCTGGAAACCATCATTCTCAGCAAACTGACACAAGAACAGAAAATCAAACACCACATGTTCTCACTCATAAGCGGGTGTTGAACAATAAGAACACACGGACATAGGGAAGGGAGCACTACACACTGGGGTCTGTTGGGGGGAAATAGGGGAGGGACAGTGGGAGGTGGGGACTTGGGGACAGATAGCATGGGGAGAAATGCCAGATATAGGTGAAGGAAAGGAAAGCAGCAAATCACACAGCCATGTGTGTACCTATGCAACAATCTTGCATGTTCTTCACATGTACCCCAAAACCTAAAATGCAATTTAAAAAAAAGAGTTTTCACCAGTGTCGTGGCTTTGGAGACTGTCCGAGTTTGAGGAGCCAAGAGCCAGGAGAAAAATTAACCGCAAAGAAGCAAGCCCGACATTCTGCTCATCCTTATCCTGGAGATATTTTTCAATTCCAACTCCTTCCTGTCTATGCCACATGCCTCTTGCCTCCTGTCTGGTTCTGAGAGCTCTATGAGAATCCACTCTCCTGGGGTATACATCCACCCACACAAGCTTCAAGTGCAGGGAGTTCACATCAGGCGAAACTTTGATGAATGGAGACAGGAGCCACTGGATAAATCATGCCCTTGGGTAGAGTCCTGAGACACAGCCTACATGGCTTCTTGAGGGCACAGTCTTGTGATCTGAACAAATTATTTCACTTAGCAGTGGCTAGTATGAAATAATAACCATTAGTATTCTTTTCATAATGCTAGTAGATTTCCAGTATGTGTCACACTACAGATTTTTCCTCACTCCTATCACCATCAAAATCTACCTGTTTCTTTTCTTTTCTTTTTGTTTTGAAACAGGGTCTAGCTTTGTTGCCCAGTCTGGAGAGCAGTGGTGCCATGACAGCTCACTGTAACCTCGAACTCCTGGGCTCAAGTAATACTCCTGCCTCAGCCTCCTGAGGAGCAGGGACTATCAGAGTGCACCACCACACCCAGCTAATTTTTTTTAAAAAAATTTGTAGATATGGGGTCTCACTATGTTGCCCAGGTTGGTCTTGAACTTTTGGGCTCAAGCAGTCCTCCTACCTGGGCCTCCCAAAGCACTGAGACTACAGGTGTAAACCACCACACGCAGCCAATTTCTTAAAATAATAATAGCAAACATTTATTGAGCACTTACTCTATTATAATTAATGTTCTAAGTACTTTTGCACATACTTATTCTCTCAATAATCCTATGAGGTAGGCACCAGCATTACCCTCATTTTATGGATGGGAAAATTGAGAATCAAAGGGGTTTAGAAATGTGCCTGAGCTGATCAAAGTTAATCTGGGATTTGAGCCCGAACCCTTGCTGCAGACTCTGCTATCTTGACCACTTACACAGCTTCACAGAGCATTATTGCCTTAAATTACTGAAGAGAATCTGTTTAGGAAGAGTTTCCACATGTATCTTATTACCTGTGCCTAAACAGTAATCCTGCAATATAAACATGAGGACATAGTGCTATTCCATTTTACAGGTGGGAAAATAGAGGCCCAGAGGTTATTAGAAAACTTCCTGACAGAGTTTGGATGTTGTCCTCTCCAAATCTCATGTGGAAATGTAATCTCCAATACTGGAGGTGGGGCTGGCGGGAGGCTATTAGATCACAGGAGCAGATCATGAATGGTTTAATACCATCCCCCTGATACTGTCATCACAATAGTGAGTGGGTTCTCCAGAGATCTGGTGGTTTAAAAGTGTGAGGCGCCTTCCCCTCTCATGCTCCTGCCTTGGCCATATAATGTGCCTGCTCCCCCTTTGCCTTCTGCCATGACTGGAAGCTTCATGAAGCCTCCCCAGAAGTCGAGCAGATGTCGGCATCATGTTTCCTGTAAAGCCTGCAGAACCATGAGCCAGTTAAACCTCTTTTTCTTTATTACCCAGTCTCAGGTATTCCTTTATAGCAATGCGAGAATAGCTTAACAAACACACTTCCCAACGTTTCCAAAGCTAGCTAGCAGCAGAATCAGTGTCAGAAATTATGCCTTAGAGTTAATAATAATAACTTTATTACTATGTGTCAGTCACTATGCTAAAAGCTTTACATACATCATTCATTTTAAGTCTTAGAGCAATCCTATGAGGTAGGTATTAGTTCCCCCATTTTAGAGAGGAGAAAAATAAAAATACAGAGACATTTAGCAAGGTCACAACTAAGAAAAAACAGAGACAACTTTTTTAGCAGGCTTTACTGGGACATAATTCAAATACTATATAATTCACCCATTTAAAATGTATAATTTGGCCAAGTGCAGTGGCTCATATCTGTAATCCCAGCACTTTGGGAGGCCAAGGTGGGAGGATTACTTAAGCCCAGGAATTCAAGACCTGCCTGGACAATGTAGTGAGATCTTGCCTCTACAAAAAATAAGATAAAATACATTAGCCAGGCAGGGTGGTGTGCACCTGTATTCCCAGCTACTTGGGAAGCTATGGCAGAAATATCACGAGCTGGGGAGACGAGGCTGCAGTGAGCCATGATTGCACTACTGCACTCCAGCCTGAGTGACAGAGCAAGTCCCTGTCTCAAAAATAAATAAATAAATAAATAAATAAATAAAATTAAAGGTATAATTTAATAGTTTCTAGTATAGTGACAGAATTTTGCAACCATATCATAATTAATTTTATAACACTTTTATCACCAGACCTGGAATTTGAACCCAGATCCACCCAGCTCCAAAGCTTATGCCCTTAATCACATTACACTACCATCAAAATCCAGGTCAGAGCAGCATCCATGACATAACACTGTCTTTCAGAATGTAAGCCACCTTCCAAAGCCTGGACATGTTCCCGTGAGGCCCTGCCACACTCTCTGGGATGTGGAAATCCCTGAGGATGATGAGGATGGTGTGCAGACAGCACCTGAGACCGAGGGCTGAGTTGAAAGTAGAGCCAGTCCCTCACCCATCTGTGACTGACTCAGCAGACCTCAGAGACAGGGCCCAATCCAGGTGGACTGAGGTGACACTGAAAATAGAGAGAATAGGTCATGATGTGAGTAGGGGCCAAGGATGGTCCAAGCAGATGATCCTGTCTTTAAATGTTCGGTGGTGATGAGACAGTGATCAAGAAAGGAGGTGGAGGGTGGATAAAACACTGATCTTGTGCATTCATTCATTCATTCATTCAATGTGAACTTACTGTTGAATTAGGTATTTTATTATTGTAACAGAAATACCTGCCATCAAGGAGCTCACAGTTCATTAGAGAAAGCAAGAACAAATTATTATAATGCATTTAGTCATTCATTTCATAAATTTATTTTATTTATTTAATTATTATCATTATTATTATTATTTGAGATGGAGTCTCACTCTGTCACCCAGGCTGGAGTGCAGTGGCACAATTTTGGCTCACTGCAGCCTCCACCTCCTGGGTTCAAGTGATTCCCCTGCCTCAGCCCTCCAAGTAGCTGGAATTACAGGCATACACCACAACACCAGGCTAATTTTTGTATTTTTATTAGAGATGGGGTTTCCCCATATTGGCCAGGCTGGTCTCAAATTCCTGACCTCATGTGATCCCACCCATCTCAGCCTCCCAAAGCGCTGGGATTACAGGCGTGAGCCACCACACTTGTCCCATTCCATAAATTTATATTGAATACTAATGACGTGTCAGACACTGTCCTAGGAGATGTGGATCCAGCGATGATCAAGACTGGCGCAATTGTCAGCTACTCCCAAGTGCCACCTTGTGCTCCTTTCACAGTAAGACTGCATTTTCCAACCCCCGCAGCACTGAGGTATGGCCAATAGGAATCAGAATGGCCAGTGGTACTGGAAGCGGCATGTGGCATCTCCAGGTTATGACTTTAAAGGGAAGGGCCTGGCCCGTCTTCCCCACCTCTGTCTCCATTCCACTGCTGACTGTGAGCATGGCAGCAAGCAATAATGTATCGGGCAATACCCAAAGCTGACAGACCCAAGAGAGGAGCCTGCATCCAGACTACGGTGGAATCTCCATATCAGCCTTGAACTGCACACACCTATTACATGAGGGCCAGAGGAGGCTGTCTCTTGTTTAAGCCACTGGTATACTGGTTTCTGTAGTAGAAGTCAACCACATATTCTAACACAATAACGAACACAACTCCTCCTCCATAGGTGGGTTATGGAGGGAATAAAAGAGCCTGTGCTTGAGAAGAATGAAGGAAAACAGCAGGATTAATTAACAGGCATGAGCCAGAATTAACTCACTTCCCAAGAAGAAACTCACAGAACTTTCAGAAGGGCTCAGTGGCTCATGCTTGTAATCTCAACACTTTGGGAGGCCGAGGTGGGTGGATAACCTGAGGTCAGGAGTTTGAAACCAGCCTGGCCAACATGGTGAAACCCCATCTCTACTAAAAATACAAAAATTAGCCAGAAGTAGGGGCTGGCGCTGGTAATCCCAGCTACTCGGGAGGGTGAGGCAGGAGAATCGCTTGAACCCTGGAGGCAGAGGCTAAAGTGAGCTGAGATCACATCACTGACTCCAGCCTGGATGACAGAGAAACACTCAGTCTCAAACAAAGAAAAAACAAAAAACAAACTCATAGAGCTTTGAAGGGGAAGGTTAGCAGTGCAGAGCATAAGCTCATCTTGTCTTTGCCATACGGGGATCTGTGACTCTTCCCAGGATTCGTCAGAATACTTAGGGCCCCAGAACATTGTATCCATTAGGATGTGTTCAGCTGCAAGTAGCAGAAAAACTGACTAAAAGTGGCTAAAACATGAGCGTGTTTATTGTTTACTAAAGAAATCTAGAGGCTGGTTATTCCTCTAGAGGCTGGTCATTGTTGGTTTAGTGGTTGACATCACTGAAGACCAGTATTTCCACTCCTACACTCTACTTAGCTCACTGTTTAGTCTTAAGCATTCCAACTCTTGATGGCAAAATGGCTGCCTAAGCTCCAGCCCTCATGTTCTCATCAAGCACAAAGGCTCAAAGTGGGAGTAGGGGAGAAACTGGGAAAAAGGCCTACAAGAGAGAGCTCTCTTATTTATCCTTTTCCAGAAGTCTTCACCCAGCAAATGTTTTATTAAATAGTGGCTGTTAGAACTGGGTCTGTAGCCACTGTTATCTGTAAAAGTAGTTGAGAAACTGAAAATCTGACTTTTGAAGTCTCTTTTGAAGTAGTGGATGAGGGAGAAAGGTGTTGTTATGTCATAACACTTAAGATAGTTAGAGGAGGTTATTTAAGCGCTGTCTGGAGACCTGGTATCTCTCTGGGGTTCTTCTGGTTCAGGCTGAGGCCTGACACCAACCAGGAATTACGATTAAAAAAAAAATAACTGATCAGGCATGGTGACTCATGCCTGTAATCCCAGCACTTTGGATGGCCGGAAAAGGAGGACTACTTGAGGCCAGGAGTTCAAGACCAGCCAGGCAGCATAGCAAGACACTGTCTCTTTAAAAAAAAAAAATAGCCAGGTATGATGGTGCACACCTATAGTCCCAGCTACTCTGGAGGCTAAGGTAGGAGGATCACCTGAGCCCAGCAGGTGAAGGCTGTAGTGAGCCATGATTGATCATGCCACTGCACTCTAGCCTGGGTGACAGAGTGAGATCCTGTCTCTAAAAATATTAATGGAATTTTTTTTAAGCCAAATGTGGCCTGAGCTAAACTGGATCTGGATCCTGCACCATCTTGGCCCTAGACTTCCAAGGCTTTTCTCTTGAGGGAAAGTCAGGAGAAGGGAGGACACCAGCAAGCCTCCTCCCAGCTCCTTTCCAAGAGCCCCCACAGGCCCTTTCCTGCTGGACTCCCATCTGTCAGAGGGGCAAGGGGCAGTAGTTGGTTTGCACAATGGTTTGAGAGTGAGCATTTTTTCCATCCTTAGGGCAAAGCCCTCCACTCAGATGAGCCAGACCCAGCAGGGACCTTGAGGGTCAAATGCCCCTCTTTGGAGTAAGAGGGCCCTCTTCTCTTTAGTTAGCATGGACTTCTCCATACAGCACGGAAACTCTCTACAGTTTGCACAGGCCTAGTTTCCATGTCCTCCCCATCGCAGTTGGGTGCACACTGCACCTGAATTTTTTTAAGCTCTGTGTGTGTGTGTGTGTGTGTGCATGTGTGTGGGTGTGCTGGTTGTGAGGAAGGCAAGAAGTATGTGCCCAGGACTCCCAGGAGGAGGAGAGAGACTCACCCTGTCCTGTGGTCTCAGGGCTGCTGGTATAAATCAATTTCATCTCTTGTTGACTTGGCAGAATACTAAAAGCTCTGGAAATGCTGAACATAACTATGAAAGACATGTTTACTGAGATAAAATAACTCACAGGTGACTGCACTACAGACAGGATCTCCAGGATCTAAAGAACAAATTCCTTTACGCTTACGTTTCCCAGGGTCAAAGGTCAAACTGCAGTCACTTGAGGGTCTCCGGCATCTGGCCCCAGCATGGCTCCTGATATGTTTCTCTAAAATGGCTTCTTTACAAGCCCCAAATGTGATCCTGCTTCTCCTTCTGCCTGGAATGAGCCACCTCTCGTCTCCACATGACTAACCTGCCACTCTTCCGCAAACCATACCCAGGGTTTTCTATCACACTTGTGGTAACATTCAAACTCCTCTCCATAGTCCAAGGGACCTTGCACACTCTGGCCCCACCCACCTCACCAATCCCATCTCCTTACACTCTGCCTTCTCTGTGTTCCGGCCACAAACACTCAATAATCCTTCCTGCCTCAGCACTTTTGCACTGTAGTTTCCTCTGTCTCAAACTCTATTTTCCTAAATCCTTGCAAGGGTGAATAAGACCCCAGCTGGGTGGGGTGACTTGCGCCTGTAGTCTCAGCACTTTGGGAAGCTGAGGCAGGTGGATCGCCTGAGGTCAGGAGTTCAAGACCAGCCTGGCCAACATGGTGAAACCCTGTCTCTACTAAAAATACAAAAATCAGCCGAGCGTGGTAGTACATGCCTGTAATCCCAGCTACTCGGGAGGCTGAGGCTGGAGAATTGCTCAAACCCAGGAGGCAGAGGTTGCAATGAGCCAAGATTGCACCATTGCACTCTAGCCTGGACAACAAGAGCAAAATTTCATCTCTAAAAATAAAAATAGTAAAATAAAATAAAATAAATATAGGACCCCATATAAAGTAGCCCTAACTGCCCCAGACACAATCTGTTGATCAATCTGTTTGATTTTTTTCATGGCACTTATTCCAGATTTTCCTGTTCATGATTGGTTCACTTGTGTTTTTATGTCTCCCTCCCGCTACAAGAATAAGAGTTCCATGAGAGCAGGCTCCTTTTCTGCCTTGTTCAGCATTACCCGGGTGTCTCTAGCACTTAGTAGAATTCTTGCCCCCATGGCAAACCTATACTTGCTAAGTAAATGACTGAAAGCTCAGTTTAGATGGAACCATCAAAAGCCTTTGCTTAAGGCTGAGCATGGTGGCTCACACCTGTAATTCCAGCACTTTGGGAGGCCAAGGCGGGTGGATTGCCTAAGGTCAGGGGTTCAAGACCACCCTCGCCAACATGGTGAAACCCTATCTCTACTAAAAATAAAAAATGTAGCCGGGCATGGTGGCATACACCTGTAATCCCAGCTACCTGGAAGGCTGATGCAGGAAAATTGCTTAAACCTGGGAGGCAGAGGTTACAGTGAGCCGATATCACAGCACTGCACTCCATCTTGGGTGACAGAGCAACACTCCATCTCAAAAAAGAAAAAAAGAAAAAGAAGCCTTTGCTGATTCCCTGAGCTGGAAATAATCTCCTTCCTCTGAATGGCAAAGCCACACTCTCTGCCTCTCCTAAGGTCCTCAGCACTTCTGCCTGTACTGCAGTTATTCATAGTTTTTCTCTCCCCTACCAGACCTTGAGCTCCTTTATCTAGCTCCTCGCCTAATTCCTCTCTGTATCTCCCACCTCCTCCCAGCTTTTAGCAAAGAGCCTTGTGCACTGCCAGTTCTCCTTCAATGCTGAATAAGTGACGCTGACTGTCCTCACAGACCCCTGAGAACCATTTGGAATTCCATGGCTATGCATACCAAGCATCATGCTCCACACTCTGTTCAAGATGACTCTGAATATATGCAAATATGATTTCCAAAGATGAATCTTGCTGGGGAGATAAAATTGAGTAAACACAGGGCTTTACTGGCAGGTTGTTCTGATGATAATTTTCTCCTCATACTCAGCATAACTGGATGGCGGCATCTAGGTTGTTTTGCACCAAGCCTCTTCAAAGGAGGGTGATTAAATGCCAAGAAGATGAAAATGGAAAGCAACAATCCTATTAGGGGAATGGAAAGATGACAAATGACACTGAGTCTCTATAAAGATGCAAGGCAGAGAGGGACATTTTTTCAGTGCTGGTTGGACCATGATGGGCTGTAAGGATCCCGACTTGGTCTGTTTCTGCTCTGGTACATTTCCACCACCAGCCTTAAGGTTGCATTCGCAGGTCTGCCTTTTGCTACAGTATACCATCATGCTTTGTTGGCTTATGGAGATACTACCATCATTTCCTAGTGGAGGATGGATTTGGGGGGATGTTTTTGTTTTACCAGGTATTTCAAACCAAACTCCCTCTGCCACGCACATTGCTCTGAAATCTCTGCTCCCACTCCTCCTTGGTCTCCTCAGGTATGCTCCTGTTAGGCCATGTTACAATCTATCAAACACGCCGTCTTCCTTTACAGCCATTTCCACCAGTGGCCTGTTCTACTTGAAAATGCCCATCCCACCAGGCGACTTTCAACATCCAACCATGAGAACTCACCCATTAAGGCCAACTCCAGCCATGTCTCCTGGGCGAGGCCTTCCCTGAGCTAATCATTTTCCCTGTTTCTGCCTTCACTAGATCTTGTTCTTGACTTATCACAATTGTCATCTTGAATTGTCTGTGTCTATCTTCCTCCCTTACCCAGCTCCAAGGTCCCGAGGCAGGGACTGAGTCTAATTTATCTCTATAGTCCTGTGCCTAGCACACAGCAGATGCTCAATAAATGTTTCTAGAACACAAGATGTGGAGCACAAGCCAAAGTCCTGACTGCCACATGATGTGGCAGGGTTGTAAAGTACATGGGCCCTACCAATAGATTGCTTGAGTTCAAATCCTAGATCTTGACTTGCTAGATATATAATGTTGACCAAGTTACATGGGTATGGTTTGGATATTTGTCCCCTCTAAATCTCATGTTGAAATGTAATCTCAGGAAGAGTGGCCTTGTGGGTGGTGTTTGGGCCATGGGGGTGGATTCCTCATGAATGGTGTGGTGCCCTCCTCGTGGTAATGAGTGCATTCTCCCTGTGAGGGCTGATTATTGGAAGTGTATGGCACCTCCCGCCTCGCTGTATTGCACCTACTCTTGCCATGTGACATGACTGCTCCTGCTTCACCTCTGCCATGAGTGGAAGCTTCCTGAGTTCCTCACCAGAAATAGATACTGGCACCATGCTTTCTGCACAGCCTGCAGAACTTCGAGCCAATTAAAACTCTTTTATTTATAAATTACCCAGGCTCAGGTATTTCTTTTTTTTTTTTTTTCTTTCTTTTTTTTTTTTTTTTTTTGAGATGGAGTCTACTCTGTGGCCAGGCTGGAGTGCAATGGAGCAATCTCGGCTCACTGCAACCTCCGCCTCCCAGGTTCAAGCAATTCCCCCGCCTGAGCCTCCCAAGTAGCTGGGACTACAGGCACATGGCACCATGCCCATCTAATTGTATTTTAGTAGAGAAGGGATTTCACCATGTTGGACAGGGTGGTCTCGATCTCCTGACCCTGTGAGCCACCCACCTCGGCCTCCCAAAGTACAGGGATTACAGGCGTGAGCCACTGCACTGGCCAATTATTTCTTTATAGCGATGAAAGAATGGACTAATACAAACAGGAAGTCCGTTTCCTCATCCCCAAAGTAGGGATGATGACGATCATGGTAATAACAGTCCCACCCCCATCACAGGGATGTTACAGGGATATTAACATAGCACATGTGTGGTGCTCAGACAATGCCTGACACATGGTGCACGTGGCTGTTATAGCTGCTGATGGTGTGATCGTGGATAAGTCATTTACCCGTTCTAAGTCATTTCCGCTTACTTCCCCAGTAACAAACTCACAATTGCTGAGAGGCTCAGATGATACAATATGATGGGTGAAATTGACGGGAAGAAGAAAAAATGCTATATGAACAAGGTGAAACCCCATGTCATGAAAATTGTGAACTGCCTCTTCCTCTCCCGCTCTTTCTGCACTCCTCCCCTTCTTTATTTGGAAATGCATGACGTTACATTGCTCCCCTCAAATAAATCAGAAAACATGGAGCTATTACCCTATTTGAGTGAAAAATAAAATTATTGGCCACGTACACTAGGCAAAGTTGTTCATCTTACCCCTTGGGTTAAGGTCAGGATTACCCGCCTTAGTACTTCATGATGATATTATTATTAGGTTGGTGCAAAAGTAATTGCGGTTTTTGCCATTGAAAGTAATGGCAAAAAATGCAATTACTTTTGTTTTGTTTTGAGATGGAGTCTCCCTCTGTTGCCCAGCCTGGAGTGCAGAGTCACAATCTCAGCTCGCTGTTGCTTCCGCTTCCCAGGTTCGAGTGATTCTCCTGCCTCAGCTCCCAAGTATCTGGGATTACAGGCACCCACCATCATGCCCATCTAATTTTTTTGTATTCTTAATAAAGACGGGGTTTCACCATGTTGGCCAGGCTGGTCTTAAACTCCTGACCTCAAGTGATCTATCCACCTTGGCCTCCCAAAGTGATGGATTATAGGCTTGAGCCACCTCACCCAGCCAAAAACCGCAATTACTTTTGCACAAACCTAATAATTCTCTGATCCATTCTTCATGCCCTTTGAATCATCTATCATAGTCACCCTCTATAACAGCACGTGGAAGATGAGTGGGACTAGGGATGTGTTTCCTCAATCTTTGCTCCCTCAAATAAAACCTGTACAATGTTTGCCATATCTTCATAGTGTGTTCCCTCTTTAGACTAGCTCCCTTTTAAAATTTAAATAAATTTATTTACAAAGGAACTAGATATAGGAAAAATGAAAAGTACTTGCTATAAATAAAAGGAAACAGAAAAAGGACTACAATGAAAACACAGCATTCTTGTTGAATTCCAGCCAAATGCCATTGCTTCTGTAAGGCTCTCAGCTTCGTTCAGAAAAAAAGATTAAGAAGAGGCAGAAAGCTGTTTCGCTTATTGACCTCAAACTGAAACTTCCCCTGTATTGTTACAAGAGGGAATAAAGAAAAGAAAATGGGGTGAGGAAGCTACTATCTCACTTTATGTTTTAAGGTTAATTCCATATTAGTGCATCATCTAAAATCAGCTTGTGTGTGCCTTACAGTCATATTTTACTAGTAGCACACAGGTGGCCCTGTCTAAACACTGGCCAACTTACTAGAAAATCATTATGGACTAAATGGCTTCAGACATCAACCGTAGATAACTCAACCCAAGCACAGTCTAGACCCTTTTTCCCCCTCACTTCATATAAATCTGCCATCAAGTCCTATAGATTCTGCCCCTTCATGGCCCTTGAATCCCTTTCTCCTTTCCATCCCCAGCACCATCTTCTGGGCTCAGCTCCTCATCAATTCCCTGTGGACTGGTGCAGTATCCTTCTCTAGCATCTGTTTCCTAGTGCCTCTCACATTCTTGCTCCATCTGCCATATGGCTGCCAAAATCAAGATCCTAACAAAAGTTTGCTGAATGAATGAGCATGTGTCTTTAAACACCCAAATAAGTCGCCGTCCGAAGCCATGATTGGCATTTCTCGGAATCAAATTGGAGTGAGGATAAGGTCTGAAATTTCAAAAATATATATATGTGGCCACGTGCTGTGGCTCATGCTATAATCCCAGCACTTTGGGACACCCAGGCGGGTGGATTGCTTGAGGCCAGGAGTTCAAGACCAGCTTAAGAAACATGGCAAAATCCCATCTATACAAAAAATACAAAAATTAGCTAGGCATGATGGTGCATGCCTGTAGTCCCAGCTACTCAGGAGGCTGAGGCGGGAGGATTGCTTGAGCTCAGCAGGTTGAAGCTGCAGTGAGCCATGATCATACCACTGCACCTCTGCCTAAGCAAGCAAGTGAGCAAGAAGGAAGGAAGGAAGGAAAGAAAGGAGGGAAGGGAAGGGAAGGGGAGGGGAGGGGAGGGGAGGGGACAGGAGGGGTGCACTGATTAATTAGATGAATTAAAGAGCTTTCTGGAGCTCTGGAAGACTGTGATAAAAGATGGAATACTCCTTCCCAACCAGAGAGGGTATGACCTTATCAAGGAAGCACCCCTGCTTTCTTGGCCTCCCTGTTCCCCCAGGGGACCCCTGCCCCAACGTCCTTTATGTGTCCTGTTCTGCAGGACTTTGAGTTGTGTCAATATCTTTTTCCCCAGTAGACTGTGAGCTCCTTGAGAGCAAGGACCATACCTTGGTCAGTCTGCACATTCGCAATGCTTAGTACATCAAGGAAATGCCAAATAAATGCTGGCTGAACTGAACTGCTGAAGTCAAATGCTTAGTAATTCCACCTCACCTGTCCCCAGTTAGGGCTCTCTCTGCCAAAGCCAACAGGATCCTTGTCAGCCATCCAAGGCCTGAACATAGCCCTGTGTAGTTTGCAAGCAGGATTAATTTGTTTCTTCCTAGGAGATCTTGTCAGCCTCTTCTTTATGGAGGTGAAGTTTTTAAAAAAATATTGGCAGAAGACAAATCCAAATGGAAAGCGCCTCGGAGTGAGGTTAAGAAAGAGTCTTGAAGGCAGCTTTTGCAGCAATTTCTTATGTATATCTCCAAAAATTCATATAACGATAACTGTGAGTCAGCAACATCTTCCCTTGCCAACAGTGTAATTAAATTACCTTTGTCAGTGACTGTGGGCTCCAGGGACTGTGTGGAGGGAAAGCCATTTGTTTAATAGGAAGTTCAGCATAGGAGCCTGTCCTTTGCCACCTCCACCCAGGCATTTGTTTCACTACCATTTGAAGAGTATGCTGTGCTATAAGGTGGATGCTTTGGCAATTTTCATTTTGCAGCTGCAAGATTGAGGCTTGGATAAGTGAAATAACATGTCCAAGATCACACAGCACCCACAGCCAGTGTCACTAACCATTATACACACTGCCCCTTTCTCTCCCAGACCAAGAGCCTTTCCAATTACCTATCACTCTATTCCTGACGAGAGGTCTGCATGACAACTCTCAGGCCATGGTCTTCAGAAGGAAGGATGCTCTAAAAGCATGGGTGGAAAAAACATCCCTCACATCCGTGACTATATCCATGAACATGTAACAGAGGAAATGTGAGGATTTTCCAACCAGACACTGCACCGCTGCCAAGTCAGGCTTTTAGCCCAGATTATATGTAAACATTATATAATTTACATGTATATGTGAATATATAATTATATGTATATTGAAGAGCATATATTATATATAATGTCCCATATTACATGTGAATATTAATATTTTTGCATACACATACATATATCTATTTCTTTTCAGGCTGTGAAGGCCACAGGAACTTGGATCCCTTCCCCTTCAAGGCCCAGCTCTAATGGCACCTCCTCTGTGAAGACTTCCTTGATTCCACCAATAGCAGTAGTCAGGCTTTTAGCATGACTATAAGCAGGACTCATTTAGTTAGGAACTATTACATCATTTTCAATAATTCATTGTGGTGGGTGTTATTATCCCCTTTCTAAAGGTAAGGAAACTGAAACACAGAGAGGTTAAATAGCTTGTCTGAAGTCGCAGAAGTGGTAAGTGGAGGAGCTAGGATTTTATTCATTGAGCAAATCTTTACTGGGTGCCTTCTATGTGGAAGTGCTGGTTTTTTTTTGTTTTTTTTGTTTTTTTTTGAGGCAAAGTCTCGCTGTGTTGCCCAGGCTGGAGTGCAGTGGCGTGATCTCGGCTCACTGCAACCTCCGCCTCCTGGGTTCAAACAATTCTCCTGCCTCAGCCTCCCGAATAGCTGGGATTACAGGCACCTGCCACCATGCCTGACTAATTTATTTTTGTATTTTTAGTAGAGATGGGGTTTCACTATGTTGGCCAGGCTGTCTCAAACTCCTGACCTCGTTATCTGCCCACGTCAGCCCCGTAAAGTGCTAGGATTACAGGCATGGGCCACGGCTCCCAGTCTTTCAGGTGCTGTTCTAGAGACTGGAGAAATAGCAACAAACAAGGTCATCAGAAACCTTCTATATCCGTGCTCTTTATATGGGTCCACATACCTGGAACGACAATGACAATCACAATGAATGCTGCTGTTTGCTGAGTGCCAATTATACACCAGGCCTCAGTCTGCTCAACTGTAATATGGAGTTAATATCACCTGTTCCATTCTATAAAGTGGGAGCACATTGTCTCATTTAATCCTCAAACTCCATGAAATAATACAGTGGTACCTAGCTTATAGTTGAGCAAAGTGAGGCTGATTAAATTTAAGTTGCTTGCCTACAGGTCCATCCTCCCCTGATCCATGTACCTAGATGCTCCCCATCCTGCTGGGCCTGGCTCAAAATCACATCTCACTACCAGGTCTTCCTTGGCTGCCCCTCCTGGTCCCCTCCGGTTCCTCCACATTCTTATACTGACAATTATCTGGACAATCAGGAGAGAGACATCTGAAACCAGGGAAACATAAACATGTATTAGGCAATGCCTTTGAGGTGCTGGAACAGAGCTTAGGCCATAGTCGCAGTTCCTTCCCACAGACTCCCCCTCCACCACCCCACCCCTGGAAGAGGCTTTTGGGTTTCAGAGCCGCAGCTCCTCTAAACCTCAGTGGCTTCTTTCTGTGAAAGACGGTAGATCCTTTATCTGGGTGGATGCACAGAGCCAAATCCAGGTGATTTTACTTTCTTGGAAAGATACTAATATCTTCACTGTGTGATACTGTCCATCACCAGAGAGGAATTGGGTGGACTCACCTGTGAGAGCGCCACTTATTTTAACAAACTCTGGTCTGTTCTTATGTACCCTTGAAACACCAGAGCAACAACTATTTAGGCATGACCAGGCCAGGATAAAGCTTCAGACATCCCATCTAACCCCATCCATGGGACCAAGGGACTGAGGCCGCCAGGTCTTTGCACACAATGTCCCTTCTGTCTAGACTCTGAATGACGTTCTTTGCAGTATTTTTACCTGGTGAACGTCTATGCATCCTTCAAGACCCAGATTAAGGGTGATCTCCCCTGTGATTCTCCCTGACTCTCAGGGGCAGGTTCAGCCCCTCTTTCCTCTGTGCTCTCAATGTACCTTATTCATATGCTCATTAGACATATCCCATATCACATGTGACTATTAATATCTTTACACACACACATACATATTTCTATTTCTTTTTAGGCTGTGAACTCCACAAGGATTTGGATACCTTCCCCTTCAAGGCCTGGCTCAAATGGCACCTCCTCTGTGAAGACTTCCTTGATTATACCAAGAGTACTTTGATTCTTCACTATGGCATTTGAGCCTTGGTGCCTGGATGAGTATATGAAGAAGAGAGAAAAAGAGAGAGAGAGAGAGAGAGAGAATGTGTGTGTGTGTGTGCACACATATGTAAAATCTGGTGCTCCTTCTGGGTTATGAGCTCCCTGGAGGCATGGCTGGGTGTCTGTTTGTTTGTTTGCCTGCTTGTTTTGAGACTCGCTCTGTCACCCAGGCTGGAGTGCTGGAGTGCATCGGCATGATCTCAGCTCACTACAATCTCTGCCTCCCGGGTTCAAGTAATTCTCCTGCCTCAGCCTCCTGAGTATCTGGGATTATAAGCAGGCACCATCACACCCAGCTAATTTTTGTATTTTTAGTAGAAATGGGGTTTCACCATGTTGGCCAAGCTGGTCTTGGACGCCTGACCTCAAGTGATCAGCCCACCTCAGCCTCCCAAAGTGCTGGGATTACAGGCGTGAGCCACCACACAGGGCCGGCATGGCTGCTTTATGATAGATTTCTGTGTCCCTGCCTCCTCACCTAGATTCTAGCATGTGGTAAATGCTCGTTATTTGTACAAAGCTTATAAATCCTGAGCCCCATGCGGCGTATTTTTGGGTGCAGTTGAATTGAAAGAACCACAGTCCTGCAGCCAACATAGTGAAAAAGGAATCCCATTGTTTACCTAGGTATCTCCAAGAACAGGAAAGGGGACACGATATATAACTTACAGTGATGCTCATCCAAAATGCCTTCTCCTCCCCAGCTCCCTTATGCTCTGAAATTGCTCTGGAGCTTCCCTCTGGCTGCCAACCCTACCTTCCTTTCCCCTGCCGCATCCGCAAGCACTTTCTCTCACACAGCCCCAGAGGCCGTGTGGCTGGTTCTTCCTCTGACTTCCCCGCCTTCTTACCTCACCTCTCTCTCCCCATCCCTCGTTAGGTAAATCTGCTTCTCTCTTTGGCTTTTCTTGGGGGTACATAGTAGTTATATATGTTTCTGGGGTACATGAGGTATTTTGATACAGGCATACAATGTATAATAATCACATCAGGGTAAATAGGATGTCTGTCACCTTGAGCATGTGTCCTTTGTGTTACAAACAATTGAATTGCACTCTTTTGGCTATTTTTAAATGTACAATAAATTATTGTTCACTGTAGTCACTCTGTTATGCTATAAAATACTAGCTCTTATTCATTCTACCTAACGATATTTTTATACCCATTAACCACCCTCATTCCCCACCAAACTACACTTCCCAGCCTCTGGTAACTAGCATTCACCGTGATGTTGAGAGGTTTTAATTTTTAGCTCTCTGCCTCTGTGTCTCTATCTCCATGAGTTAAGATGTTTTAATTTTCAGCTCCCACAAATGAGTGAGAACAAGTGAAGTTTGTCTTTCTGTGCCTGACTTATTTTACTTAATATGATGTCCTGCAGACCTACGTTCTACTCATATTGTTACAAATGACAGGACCTCAGTTTTTTATGGCTGAATGGTACTCCACTGTGCAAATGTGCCACATTTTCCTTATCCATTTGTCTGCTTTTTTTTTTTTAAACGAGGACAGAGTCTCACTCTGTTGCACAGGCTGGAGTGCAGTGACACAGTCATGGCTCACTGCAGACTCAAATTCAAATTCCTGGGCTCCAGCAATCCTCCCCCCTCAACCTCCCGAGCAGTTCGGACCACAAGTGTGCACCACTACACCCGGCTACTTTTTTATTTTTTATAGAGACGAGCTCTCACTATATTGCCCAGACCGGCCTCAAACTCCCCGGTTTAAGGGTCCTCCAACCTCAGCCTCCCAAAGTACTGGCATTACAGGCATGAGCAGCCACTATGCCTGGCCCCATTTTTCTGTTGATGGACACTTAGGGCTGCCTCCAAATCTTGGCCATTGTGAGTAGTGCTGCAGTAAACACAGGAGTGCAGATATCTCTTCAATTTCCTTTCTTTTGGATGTATACCTAGTCTTTTCAGATTTTGGTTTGCTTTCCACTTTAAGCAAGTGTCCTTTCTCTCTTTCCTCACATATCTTTGGAACTCTGCCTCTCTCTACTAGTTCCCATTTTTGTGCACTTCCTCAAGTCAAGGGAAGCAGGATGACAAAGGGCAAATCCTCCCTCGGAAGGAGAGGAAAGGGCTCAACACAAGCAGGTGGCTGGGAGCATCCACTTGCTGAGAAATCTTGTCTTAGGCTGAGCGTGGTGGCTCATGCCTGTAACCCTAGCACTTTGTGAGTCCAAGGCAGGGGGATCACTTGAGCAGAGGAATTTGAGGCTGCAGTGAGCTATGATGATGCAACTGAATTCCAACCTGGGTGACAGAGTGAGACCCTATCCCCCAAAAAAAGAAAGAAATAAACAAATTTTGCTTGAGCCATATGTGTTTCTTGAATGGATAGATGGATACATGGATCCAGAATGTCACTGTGAGTTATATCATTTATTTTTTTAACACATATCCATACAGCACCCACCGTAAGCCAGTTATAGGCACTAAGAAGTCAGCCTTGACAGGAGAAGCAAGGTGGAAATCCTAGTTGATAAGGTACACTCATCAAGCTTCCCTTTTTCTGGGAAGAGGGTCCCAGTGTGTGTCCCCAACCCTATAGAATGTGGGAAATTCTGTTTTAGGCAATCATACTAGTGCTGAGGGCCTCCTTCTCCACTTGTTAGGTAGGAAAATCCATTCATAAAAGTCAAGTGAGTTACTCAAGATCTTTCAGCAAGAAAATTGGAGAACCTGGGCCTTTGTACTTTGCCTTAGGTTTTAATGAAGAGATTGCCTTCTTTGGAAATTCATGATGCAGTCTTTTGGCCATTGACTGCTGAATGCAGCTATTTTAGGGTTTGGTTTGAACCGAAATGGAAAAATGGGTCCTAATATGAATATATAGTTCGTATAACAATAGGTACTATTCAAAGCATTTAGCATGTATTAGGCACAATGCTATACCCTCTACGATACACGATTTTAATTAATTCTGCCAATAGTCCTACAGGACGGACATTACAGACCAGACCGAAACTGTGGAGAGACTTAATAACTTGCCAAATATCACACGGGTCAATACCAGAGACAAGATTGAAACAGAAGCCCATGGGATTCAAACTACTGTGGTCTCAGTCAAGATGGCCAACTCCTCTCCCTTCCCACAGAGCCCGGTTCAACTCAGGGTGGTCTCCAGAATGCTGTGAACCAGGGTGATCTTTCTGGTCTATATTTTGCTCTTTTCTCTGTCTTTTGCCTCCAAGTTCTCCACCCCCTAAACACACACACACACAGACGTCTGGTAAAGGGAGCAATATCGTTTGGCCCTGTGTTCCCACCCAAATCTCATCTTGAATTGTACTCCCATAATTCCCATGTGTTGTGGGAGGGACCTGGTCGGAGATAATTGAATCATGGAGGTAGATCTTTCCATGCTGTTCTTGTGGTAGTGAATTAGTCTCACGAGATCTCATGGTTTTATCAGGGGTTTCTACTTTTGCATCTTCCTCATTCTCTCTTTGCCTGCTGCCATCCATTAAAGATATGACCTGCTTCTCCTTGCCTTCTGCTATGCTTGTGAGGCTTCCCCAGCCATGTGGAACTCTAAGTCCGACTAAACCTCTTTCTTTCATAAATTGCCCAGTCTCGGGTATGTCTTCATCAGCAGTATGAAAACAAACAATATAGACAGTGACTTAGGGAGACAGCTGGTGGTAAAAGAAAAGATAATCCAGCAGGCAATAATTAGGAAGCCACAAAATTCACATCCTGGAGTGTGGATGTGGTCCGAACAGCCTCAGCACCCTGAACAGTTCCTCCCCAGCCCACATTGGTGACAGTGTCCTGTAACACCCCTGCAGTAGGCTGCAGCCTGGGGAACAGCCCCAGGCCCATCTCCCACCTCCTCACCTCCGTTCTGAATACAGCTGGTCTGCTCTAGTGCCTCCAGAGACTGCACCCACAGCCTCTCCTCCAGTTTCCACATACCAGCCCAGCCTCTGGGTTGACACATTCCTTCTGAATGCTGCTTTTCAGCCAGAGCTGCATAGAAACAGTGGGACCTCCAGGCAGAGAAGTCTCTTCCACCTTCAAATGGATATTGTTTCAATATCTATTCTGCATTTATTTAAAGGAGAGGGGCAGGGCGGGTGAAGGAGGCCTGCTTCTTAGTTACCACCCCAGCCTGTCCTCCACTGTCACAGCAATTTGACTCTAAACCTGCACATCCCACTTTGCAAAACCAGAGCCCCTACAACTGACCCAGTTGCAGCCTCCCTGGAAGGCAGTTCGCAACCTGAGCAGACGTTTTGAAGATCCCCCTCACCGACACCCTCAGAAGCATCTTATTGAAATGTTTCTTACAACCTTCTTGCAAGCACACATTGTATTTTTCTTGGAAGGGGTTCTGGGGGCAATGATTTCCTCCATGTCCACACACTTCCAGTGTTGGCCAGCCAGTTGGGTTTTGTGCCTGGCTAGTGGCCTCTGCCTGAGTTCAGCTCTCTCTAAGCTGTAAACTGGGCCTCTCAGCTAGTCCTGCCCACCTGATGCTGAGAAGAGACACCAGACTTTGGAGAAAGGGAGTTCAAACAGTGTATTTCCACAGTGTTAACCATTCTGTTGTTGGTATGCTTATCACAGTTGATGTGGCCATTTGATGTGGCAGCACTTCTAACTGTTTACCCAAAAGCTGTTGTTAGATCAGAAAACAGCTTACGATCCATGGTATCTTGAAAACATTTGTAGCCTTCATTAATGCACAGACACACCACTCCACCACACACATCCGGAGAGAATTCTCTGCTATCTTCACTGTCTTCCCATGGCCCTTCATGTCTGCCTCTTTTATAACCCTTGTCAGGGTGCATCATCGTTGTTTGTGTGTGAGTGTCTCACCCACTAGACAGGGAGCTCCTCAAGGGCAAAGGCTCTGTCTCATTCGTTTTTATAGTCCGATGACTAGCCCTGTGTCTACTACCTGGCAGGCACTGAATTCAATTTGGTCAAATTGGAAAGAGACTGAGTTCAGAGGTCAGGGGAGACACATCAATCCTGGCGTCTGAAGGGCTTAGGGTTCTTTTTTTTTTTTTCACTAATTAGTATAGGCAGCCATGGACCTCTCCTGGAGAGCTCCACGTATTTGTTGTGGAATGAGATGACCCAAACAGGTGATGGATTTGTTGACCTTTCTAGGGAAACTTCAAATCCTGGGGTTGTGCTACCATGAAGGGTCCTTTCTACAGTGTCTGGGAGCTCCCTGTCTGTCCCCAACATCAAGCTCAGGGTGAAAAAAATCCAGTAGTTGACTCACACTGAAAATGGGAGGGAACAGGATCTTGTATTGTGGAGCCCTTGTTTTGGCAATTGTGCTATTGATTATTTTTTCATGAGATCTTTGGGGATTTCACTCCAGCCATATGACCTCAGGCGGAGTGAGGTTGATGGCCTCTCGTGCGAGAAGCAGGGCTATAAGGTAACAAGGAAGAGGGACTACAATGAGGCATGAAATTGATCTTTCCCGTAGTCCCCAGTGGATCAGGCCAAGGTTGCAGCAGTTGCCAACTTGTCTCTTTTTAGTAACTATAATATTTGCCAACACATGTGTGGGTTTATATGTACCAGGTACAGTCAGTGGCACATAGTAGGCACTCAATAAACTTTTGTACACAGAATAAGTGAATGAATGTTCTGTCTACCTGCACAATCTCTTTTAAAGTGTACAACATCTCTTTGAGGTGAGGCTTACAGAGGCAAAGTGAGTGGTCAAAGCTTATCCACTTTACCAGAACAGAAGACACATGTCCCCATCCAGAGATCAAAACCTCTTCTCCTCAGCAAACCAGGGTCTTACAATGGCTTGCAAGGCTCTACATGATCTGGTCTTTGCCCAAATGTCACTTTTTCATGGAAGCCTCCCCTGACTACCCCATTTTAAATTGCAATACCTCTGAATATGCCCACTCCCCATCTTCATGATTTGTTTTTTATCGTAGCACTTACTCATCACCCATGATAATATATATCTTATTTTTTTGTTTGTTTGTTGATTGTCTGCTTCTCCCCAGAGGAATGTAACCTCATGGAGCAAGAATTCTTTTGTTCACTTTTGAATTCCTTAGCATCTCAAAAAACACCTAGGCAATAAATGATTGTGGAATGAATGAATGAAGCACACTAAATCTCTGGGAGCACTGCTGCCTACTAATATGAGGCTTCATTATATACCTGGACACTTGCAAAAGTCTCTCAGTTGGTCTCCCCATTAATCAGTGGTTCCTTCCTCTTTCCCCTGGGTCAGAATTACCAGGTCGGTTTGGACTAAATTGTGAAACATCTTGAATGTGAAAACTAAGAGGTATGGCTCTTACCTAGGCAACGAGGACACTTGAAAGGCTTTTAAGAAGGGCCAAGTTGTTTTTGCAGGCACATGACAGGCAGGAAGAGAGAAGATGGAATTGGAGTTGCATAATAATCTAGTCAGAAAGACTAATAAACTGTCGAGCCAGTCCTGGCTACCAGGTTTCACATTGTGTTGCAGAGAGCTGACGTGCCCCATGCAGGTGCTCCTGGGGTCACTTGAGGCCAAGGGGGCATTGCTTAGAAAAAGAAAAGGGGACCCAAGTTGCAAAGAGTGGCTGAGCCCATAGGTTACTTTATTTGGAAATAGTGCACGTTGGTTTAAAAACAAAAAATCACAAATCACTAATCTACGCAAATCACATTGCAAATCACAATGAAACATGAAGAGAGCATGAATAGGAAGAAGGAGGAAGAAGAGAAGGGGGAAGAAGGAGAGAATGGAGAAGGAGGAGGAGATGCTCACAACGAGGCAAGCATCATGTTCTTCAGCGCTGCAGTCATTTCAAGGCATCCAGGGTGGATCTGCATCCTGGTTCCCTCAAACAGTTGTTGATGGGATTCAATTCCCCAGAGCGAGAGCCTCTTCTCCTGGCTGGCCATAAAACAGCTCACAGTATGGTAAGTTGGCTTCATCAGAGCAATCAAAACCTTGGAAATGACATCATTTCTATTTGTCAGAAGCAATTGCTAAGGTCCAGCCCATGCTCAGGTGAAGGGATTAAACAAGGGTGTGAGGCACAAGGAGGCAGGCATCATTGAGAACTACTGTAGAAGAGCGAATCACATTCAGGAATAATCCTCAACAGGACACGCCTAGGCTCTACTCCCTCCTCAGTTTCGCCTCCCCTAGAGGAGATGTGACATCACTGACTCCTGAGTTTGGGGAATAGGAACTGAGACATGTAGGCGAGCTCCTCCTTTTTCTCTTCCTCTTTGGGATCCACTGTCTGTGGAGAGCTAGCTTTGCCTGCTACTGCCATGCTGACAGCTTAGCAGGAAAGGCTCTGTCCTTTCTGGGACAAAGTTCTCCTTTTCTAGAGCCACTGGGGACAAGTCTGTTATTCTAGGTTCAGAATTACGCAGCCCACTGTGGCCATGAGCCACATGTCACAATCCAAAATAAAGCCTTGCCTTTATCCAAAATAAAGCTGGCATTTTTTAAATCACTATTGGCCTGGCAATTTTGGTTTTCTCAACTTGTTTAGAACTCAGGCAAGAAAGAAAGGTCCACCCTCAAAGACCAATGCCATCCTTGAAGGAATTGGCATTTGGAATACCACCAACTGTCCAGGGATGGCTTGATGGACATGCCACCTATGTAGGAAAGCAGGAGCCCCAAGCTTGGCTTCATGCTGTCCGCATCTTGAAATTCTTAATAATTTTTGAACAGGAAGTTTCATGTTTTCATTTTGCACAGTGACCAAATTATCTAACCAATGCTGAACCTGAGTTTGATCCCTCTTTTGCCACTAGCCACTAGGTCTCAGGCAAGTGGTCATCCTCTGCAGCTTTCTCACCTGCATAAAAGGGCTGCAAAGATATTGAAAATAGTGTCTAATCCTAGGGTGATGAGATCTCAAGTGAGACATTATAAGGGAGATAAGCTGTGCAGTTTACAAAACTGTACCCGAATGTCTAATCTTCAATGAATGAATTAGTCGCTTCGTATGAGACCAATGTGCCCTTGCCCCAGGCGGATCCTGACTGAAACAGCTGAACTAAGATGGCAGGAGGAAGGGACAGGAAAGCCAGTCTCATTCCAGAGTCAAATCACCAGTCTGAGATTTCACAACCAACGCCACTGGCAAGCAGAGGGTTGAAGGCAGGAAAGTCTGCTCTGCAGGCAAAGGCCCACCCTGCGATTCTATGAGCGGCTCCCATAATGTACTGCTGATGGGGCCACCTGGCAACCTCCAGGGCTCCAAGGCTGTGATGGCACAGGACATCTCCAGAGGTCTCAGGCTTCAGGCAGTGATGTGTGAACACAGGAGAAAGAACTGGTACCCTGAATACTCATGTTTCAACCAAAGAGGAAATGTTTGCAGACATCAAGCTATCAACTAATCACAACTTGTTGTCTGAAAAATAAAAAAAACCCAGTGTCAGTGTTTCATTAATATATCTCATTGAAAAATATCAGGGAGAGATGCTCTGTTTGCTACTTGCGTAATTTACTGCATTTCATGTTTAAATTGAAGTATCTAATTATACAATTATGAATCATCCTGATTCAAATAAAGTTCACCAAAATAATCTCCTTATGTAACATTATCTTCCAATATACCTGCTATCTTCATTTCATTATGTACTTTTATTCTGCCAGAGTCTAAAGATCTAATTGTCTTTTTTAAGTGTCCCATTAAACCAAAATAACAATTCTGCTACAATAACCATCAGGAGATAGTATTGACTTGTATTACATTTTGAAATGTCATGCTTTTTTTATGGTTGTTTTCTCAAGACAGTTTATAGCTTTTGCAATTAGGCAGCCTTGTAAAGCATGGTTTTAAATGATTTTAATGTTTCAAACCAGCTGAGCATTTCATACACCAATTTCCTTTGCCTTTTTTAACCTAATAATAATGCCTTTCATGTATCTTGGTTCTGTACAATTTACAAAGCACAATCACATTTGTTGTTTTATTTGATCGTACTTTCCAGAGGTTACGTGCTAAGGGAGGCTTGAGGTCACCAACAGAATGGGGCTGCCAGAGACAAAGGGAAAAAATGGGAATAATTTAATATATTTTTTAAAAGCATTTAAAGTGGTCTTCTTGAGAAACACCAGTCCCCCGGTTTGACTTTTTGATGTTTATATTACGGCTGAGATGGCAACCATGCGGTGACATCTTCCAATTTGTAAGCGTCTTTAAGCCCGCCAGCTTTTCAGGGAGCTGCTTAGGTACTGGGGAAAATCCTACGTGGGCGTCATGACAGAGATCAGAGCTGGGGGCTTCCGGCAGTCATTTAGTCCTCTGTTACCTGCTAGTGTGCCTGTTAGGATACTTGACTGCAAGCAGCAGAGACTGACTTGGGTCAACATGAGTGTAAAACGAATTTATTGGCAGGATAGCCAGCCGGCTGCTCAGGGATGAAGAAATAGATGGGCGAACCTGGCTCCCACAGCACCCGGGACCAAGCTGGGAAGCTGAGAACATAGCCAAGAGCTTGTCACAACAATAGTCTAATTAGAGTGCAGGCATCAGGGCTGCCAACCCACACTACTTGGGCTACTGGGCTTTGTTTTCTTTTTAGTTGAGATATAATTTATATAGTGCTAAGGGCACAAATCTCATGTGGCATCTCAAATACATCTACACCTGTGGAACCACCACCCTGTTCAAAACATAGGATATTTCTAAACACCTCTGAGGGCTTTCTTGTGCCCCCTCCCAGTTGATACAGGATCCCCCTCAAGGTGATGACTTTTCTGACTTCTATTACTATTGATTAGTTTTGCCTGTTGTTGAACTTCACATGGATAGAACCATACAATATCTACTCTGTTTATACTCTTTTGTGCCTAGGGTTCTCTCTCTCTCTCTGTCTCTCTCTCTCATTATATCTATGAGATTTGTCCATGTGGTTACCTGCAGTATTGTTCACAGTTATTATTATTATTATGGCATAGTACTCTGTTGCATAATTTTACCAAAATGTTTTATCCATTCTCCTTTTTATGAACCTTTGAGTTATTTTTGGTTTTTGTTTTTGGTTATGATAAATTATACTGCTATAAAAATGCTTGTTCCTGTCTTTTGGTAGACATATGCACTAATTTTTCTAAAGTGTAGCAATCCTGGTAGAATTGTTGGGTCATAAGGTAGGTATATATTTTACTGTCATAGATTTTAGTTGATGCCATAGATTTTTTTTGAAATTCTGGCAACCACTGTAGATAGTATTCCCTGTCCCTGCATCTTTGCACTACTTGCTATACATGTGAAATCCTGGGAGCACTCAATTGGCCCAGACTAGATCTCTTGCCCCACCTAGTAGCCATGGAGCAAAGAAAGACTGACCTTGTCAGCTTCTGTAAGAAGAAGGGATGCTGCCTTCCAGGAAGACTCACTCACTTCTGGAATGTTCCTCCCAATCAAGGTAAGGCTTAGATATCCAGCATTCAAAAAATTAGGCAAATGTCAACTGCAACGTATTAATCTTCAGGATTCTTGTTCTATTCACATATCACAATAATCATCATTGACTATCTTCCTTTGATCCACTTTTTAAATATTAGAATTATATCATTTTATATCAGCATCATAAATAATATCACTGTCATAAGTAAAAGATGATTGTACAAAACGGAAGTGAAACAATGAAGGCAGGCGGATTACTTGAGGCCAGAAGTTCAAGACCAGCTGGACCAACATGGCGAAACCCCGTCTCTACTAAAAATACAAAAATTAGCTGGGCATGGTGGCGCATGTCTATAATCCCAGCTACTCAGGAGGCTGAGGCATGCAAATTGCTTGAATCATGGAGGCAGAGGTTGCAGTAGGCCAAGATCGCACCACTATACTCCAGCCTGGGTAACAGAGTGAGACTCTGTCTCTAAATAAATAAATAAATTTAATTATTTTGCCCAAGGCCCTGAACCTGAGACCTATCCCGTTTTGTTAAAAATGGAACATTAGGCTGGGCATGGTGGCTCATGCCCGCAATCCCAACACTTTGGGGGACCGAGGCAGGCGGATTATTTGAGGACAGGAGTTTGAGATCAGCCTGACCAACATGGTGAAACTCCATCTCTACTAAAAATACAAAAACATAAGCCGGGTATGGTGGTGTGTGCCTGTAGTTCCAGCTACTCAGGAGGCTGAGGCAGAAGAATCGCTTGAAACCAGGAAGCGGAGGTTACAGTGAGCCAAGATCAGGCCACTGCACTCCAACCTGGATGACAGAACAAGACTCCATCTCAAAAAACAAAAATGGAACATTAAAAATGGGGGAAGCATTAGCAAGAGTTTAAGAGGTCTTAACAATTTACTAATAGAAATCGGAGACCTTCTCTTTGAAATAAACAGAACTATGGAGATAATTAGAAAGGGGATGGTTTTCTCACTATGTGATTCTGCTTTTTAACATCGTCTTATTTTTGTATGATGGGCATACATCTCGCATTCTGGGAATAGGCCAATATGAATTAAGGCCTTAAAAAGGGAATTGACTTGCCCAAGATCAGACAGCAAGATAATGGCTGAGATAGGCAAATCTTTAAGATGCATATTTTGTGTTGTTCATTTATTCATTCAACAAAGATTAAATGAAAATGTAAACAGTGCCAGGCATTGGGGAAAAATAGTTAGCAAGGTGGTTATAGTCTCTACTTACAAGGAGCTTGGAGTCTGGTCTTTTCTGCCTTAAAATAGAATATCTCTGTAACCAGTAGCAAATATAGAAATCAGAAACAGAACCAGAGAACCATTAGACAAATTTTTTTTTTAATTTTCAACTGAGTTTTTCAGCCATGCGGTCATCTAGCCAGGGCTGGCTCTGAGTGCACACTCCTAGGAAGCCCCAGGCAGGAGAAAGCTCACTGGCCCACATGCTTCTGAAATTCCTGCCATTTGTCATTTCTTCAGGTTGCTGGCATCACTAATAGCTGTGAAATGCAAATATTTCTGGGAAGACTTATGCATTATGTTTCCCTAAATTTGTATTGCATTCTGACTGTATGAACTCTATTTTCAAAACATGATGAGAAGCCAGTCCTTATATCTTAATAAATTACAAATTAAGCACACACATACACACAAATCAAATATATCAATAATTACATTAAATGTAAGTGAACTAAATATTCAAATTGAAAGATAAAGATGGTCAGACTGGATTTTTTTTTAAAGCAACTAGAAGCTGCTTATCAGACACACCTTAGAGATACAGAAAAATGTAAAATAAGGTAGAAAAAAATATACAATGCAAACCCTGGCCAAAAGAAAGCCTATATGGCTCTACTAGTATCAGTAAATACAGGCTCTAATAGATTTAGAGAAAGAAGCCTTACAAGAAATAAAAAGGAACATTTCATAACAAAAAAAGTTGAATCCACCAGGAATACATAGTAATTCTAAATTTATAAGCATCTAACAATATAACCTCAAACAAACATATAAAGCTGAGGCAGGAGGATCACTGGAGCCCAGGAGTTTGAGGCTGTAGTAAGCTATGATTGCACCACTGCACTCCAGCCTGGGCAACAGAGTGAGACCCTATCTCAAAAGAAGAAAATTAATGGATAATTTTTAAAAAATAGTTGTACATATTGATGGGGTACATGTGATATTTTGATACATGCATATAATGTGTAATAATCACATCAGGGTATTTAGAATATTCATCACCACAATATGTATCTTTTCTTTGTGTTGGAAACATTTCAAATCTCTTCCACCTGGTTTGAAATATACAATAAGTTATTGTTAACTAAAGTCACCCTACTGTGGTATTGAATGCAAAAACTTATTCCTTCTCCCTATGTTTGTATCCATTAACCAAACTCTCTTCATCTTTATTCCCTCGTGCCAGCCTCTGGTAACCATCATTCTACTCTCTAGTTTCATGAGATCAACTTTTGTAGCTCCCACATATGAGAACATGGGAGATTGATCTTTCTGCACCTGGCTTATTTCACTTAATATAATGACTACTAATTCTCTCCATGTTGCTGCAAATGATAGAAGTTCATTCTTTTTTATGGCAGAATAATATTCCACTCTGTGTGTGTATGTGTGTGTGTGTGTGTATACATATATCTATATATCTCACATTTTCTTCAGTCATCTTTTAATGGACAATCTGTTGATTCCATATCTTGGCTGTTGTGAATAGTTCTGTAGTAAACATGGAGATGCAGGTATTTCTTTGATGTGCTGATTTCTTTTTCTTTGGATAAATACCCAGAAGTGAGATTGCTGGATCTTATGGTCATTCTATTTTTAGTTTTTTGAGAAACCTCTACTGTTTTCCATAATGAGTGTACTAATTTACGGCCCACCAACAGTGTATAAGAATTCCCTTTTCTCTGCATCCTCACCAGCATTTATTATATTTTGCCTTTTGACAGTAGTCATTCTAACGAGTGAGATGATATCTCATTGTGGTTTTTATTTGCATTTCCTTGATGATTAGTGGTGTTGAGCATTTACACCAATTGGCCATCTGTGTGTCTTCTTTTGAGAAATGTCCATTCAGATCCTTTGCCCACTTTTGACAAGATTTGGGTTTTTTGCTGTAGAGTTGTTTGAGTTCCTTGTGTATTCTAGATAATAGTCCCTTGTCAGATGAATAGTTTGCAAATATTTCCTGCCATTCTACAGGCCGTCTCTTTACTCCGTTGATTATTTCCTTTGCTGTGCAGAAGTTTTTAGCTTAATAAAGTCTATAGGATGGTTTTCCTAGAGGTGGTCCACATCAATCCACAATACTCACTACCTATTGAGCCTCTACTGAGTGCAATGGTAGTTGCTGACAATAAGGGGTAAATCAGAGAAACTCCCTCTGCACTTATATGAGGTACATTGTGTAATCACATTCACAGAAACAGAGGTAGAATGGTGGTGGCCAGGGGCTGAGGTGGGAGATGAAATGAGGAGTTGTTGTTTGATCAGTACAGAGTTTCAAATTGGCACGACAAAAAAGTTCTAGGCCAGATATGGTGGCTCATGTCTGTAATCCCAGCACTTTGAAAGGCCAAGGCAGGTGGATCACCTGAGGTCAGGGTTTCAAGACCACCCTGACCCTGACCAACATGGTGAAACCCCATCTCAAAAAAAAAAAAAAAAAAAAACCAATTGCATTTCGTAAAATGCAAAAATTTTATACCACTCAGGAGGCTGAGGGAGGAGAATTGTCTGAGCCCAGGAGGCAGAGGTTGCAGTGAGCTGAGATCTCACCACTGCACTCAAGCCTAGTCAACAAAGCAAGACTCCATAACAAAAAAAAAAAAAAGGTTCTGGAGACAAATGTTAGTGATAGTTGCACAACAATTTTCACTTCTTTCTTTCTTTTTTTTTTTTTTTTGAGATGGAGTCTCGAACTGTTGCCCAGTCTGGAGTGCAATGGTGTGATATCAGCTCACTGCAACCTCTGCCTCCCAGGTTTATGAGATTCTCCTGCCTCAGCCTCCTGAGTATCTGGGATTATGTATACCAGTTTGAATGCTTAATGCCACTGAAATATACACTTAAAGTTTATGTTATGTATATTTTACTGCAATTTTCAAAAACGACAGCCTTTGTTCTGCCTCACCTCACCCTAGTCCCTCTGACCTCCCCTTACCTGCTCTGCTATGCTTTTCTGCACTGAAGACCTTATTACCTCCTATATTAGGTCATTTGTAATTTTTTTTTTTTTTTTTTTGGAGACAGAGTCTGGCTCTGTTGCCCAGGTTGGAATGCAATGGCATGATCTCGGCTCACTGCAACCTCCACCTTCTGTGTTCAAGCAATTTCTCACCTCAGCCTCCCGCGTAGCTGGGATTACAGGTGCACACCACCACACCTGGCTAATTTTTGTATATTTAGTAGAGACAGGGTTTCACCATGTTGGTCAGGCTGATCTTGAACTCCTGACCTCAGGTGATCTGCCTGCCTCGGCCTCCCAAAGTGCTGGGATTACAGGCGTGAGCCACCATACCCAGCTGCTAATTTTTATGTTTATTATTTCCCCACCAGAATGTAAGCTCCACAAGGGCAAGGATTTTTGTCTTTTTTGTTTAATTTTGTTCACTGAGGTACTCCAAGCACCAAGAACAGTGCCTGTCACACAGTTGATACTCAGTAAATATTTATTTGATGCATAAACTCGTAATGAGTACAGGAATGGATGGAATGCTTCTGTCACCTGCTTGCTGGGTACCACTTTCCACTTAGTGATCATTAGAAGCATCATGGAAGTCCATTCTACAGATGAGTAAAGTGAGGCACGGATAGGAGTAATACTTTTTCCATGCTTCAAAGAAAAGCCTAGGTTCAGTGACCACATACAGAGAAAATAGCAAATCTAACAGGAAAGGAAAATCAGCTTTCAGTGTCAGAAAAATAAGAGATTCACCGGCTTATCTTTTTTTAGCATTTGCCCTCAAGGTCAAACTTGTTCAACGTACAGTTAAGAGAAAAATCAACTTCACGTTTTCCAGCAATATCACCGCTGGATTTTTTGTCAATCTTTTCCTAACTGAAACATAGTTGGTAGATAATGGAAAGGGATAGCAAAAGATTGGGGTGAAGGGTGAGTAATGGGTTGGATGAACTGCTTATTAGAGGTTTATCACAAAATATAATTTCTCAATCACTTAAAGACAATCTGTGATTTCCAGATAAATACTATGAAGGTGACGAGTTTTGTTAGGAAAGAAATATTTTTCTTTCATTTCCTGGGGATCGCAGGAGACTGGGATTTATTCCTGGTTTTAATGTTTTAACATGATCTCTCTGTTTAAATAACTTCTCCTGTTGGGTCTCAGCCTTATCATCTGAACAGAATGGGGCGGGAGGAGGATACGGGAAATGTGCTAGATGAACTCCCTGGCGACAATCACATGTTTTTGCTTAGCTTGTGTGTTAGACATTAAAAATGGCAAAAAATTCTAAAGATGCTTCTAGTCATACTTTACATACTATGTTTTGATTTGGGGGTGACTGATAACAGTAGAGGAAAGATGGCCAGGCACGGTGGGCTCATGCCTGTAATCCTAGCACATTGGCAACCAAGGCGGGAGGATCATGAGGTCAGGAGTTCCAGACCAGCCTGGCTAATACAGTGAAACCCTGTTTCTACTAAAAGCACAAAAATTAGCTGAGTGTGGTGGTGCACACCTGTAATTGCAGCTACTCAGGAGGCCAAGGCAGGAGAATTGCTTGATCCCAGGAGGCGGAGGTTGCAGTGAGCTGAGATCACGCCATTGCACTCCAGCCTGGGTAAGAGCGAGACTCCGTCTCATAAATAAATAAATAAATAAATAAATAAATAAATAAATAAATAAAGGGAAGAGGAGCCCCTTGAAGCATTCCTTGTGGCCATGCCTGCAGAAGAGGGACTGCTTGGCTGCAGCAGAGACTCTGTAAGATAAAGGTGCAAACAGAACCACTGAGGGGCCCAGGACAGGGCGTGCTAGAGTGGGAGAAGAGCTTTAGGGGCTCAGTGTTGTCTGTGAGATACCACTGAGATGCTGTGTTCTTGTTCTTATGGCAGAAGCAGGTACCTGGTGGGAGGGCTTCAAGGGCAGCCCACGCTTACAAAGAGGCTGGAGCAGATGAACCTTAGAAGTTTGTTTAGAACCCACAGAAGACCCCCTAGGAGATCCCCGAAATAACTGGGTCAGATCCTGCAGGGAAGGAGGTGACATCCTGCTCAGGCAAGTGAGGACAACCAGCCTGTGAAATTTGAGTCATGCCTGTAAATGGGGTGACAGCCAGAGATGTTCTGGCTTCATATGCAAATTAGTTAACTTTTCAGACAAATTAATGGAAAGATATTAAAACAATGGAAATGGCTCAGTGGCTGCTCACTGTGTACTGTAGTTAGAGATCTCAGACAACCTGAAGTCTTAAGTACGTTGGTTTGATTTCACTTTCAGCTGACGTAGATAAAGCGTGTGGTTAAACAAACAGACTTTGGGTTTATAGTCAAGTTTAAAAACATAATGGATATCTGGATTCATTTCAGGAGTCAGCACATTGGGGTCCACATAGCAGAAATAATAATCCTGCCCTTCTCTGCACTGGTCAGACACCATCTGGAGAATTTATTTACTTCCAAGGGCTGTGTTTCAAGAGGGCATGAATCAACTCTCGTGGGGTCAGGCAAGGGTAAGTGGGTGGGGGAAGGATCTAGAAGTCTGTTATATGAGAAACAAGAACTGGGAGACACTTGGGGAGGATCATCAGAGCTGTTTGAATGTTTGAAGAGATGCTGTGTGGAAAAGGGATTGGACTTGTCCTGCGTTATTCCAGCAGGTAGGATCTGAACAATACAGCATTATAAGCACAGGAGCCTTGACTCTATTTAAGAAACCACCTTCAGGCCGGGTGCGGTGGCTCCCACCTATAATCCCAGCACTTTAGGAGGTTGAGGCGGGTGAATCACCTGAGGTCAGGAGTTCGAGACCAGCCTGGCCAACATGGTGAAACCTCATCTATACCAAAAACACAAAAAAATTAGCTGGGTGTGGTGGCATGTGCCTGTTATCCAGTTACTCAGGAGGTTGAGGGAGGAGAATCGATTGCACTTCAGAGGCAGAGGTTCCAATGAGCTGAGATGGGGCCACTGCACTCCAGCCTGGGTGACAGAGCGAGACTTCATCAAAAAAAGAAGAAAAGAAAGGGAAGCGAGGGAGAGAGGGAGGGAGGGAGGAGGGAAGGAGGGAAGAAAGGAAGGAGGGAAGGAGGGAAGGAGGGAAGAAAGAAGGAGGGAAGGAAGGAAGGAGGGAAAGAAGGAAGGAAGGAGGGAGGGAGGGAGGGAAGGAAGGAAGGAAGGAAGGAAGGAAGGAAGGAAGGAAGGAAGGAAGGGGAAAAAAAGAGAAAATAAAAACTTTCTATCTGGTTTCTTCTCCCAAGGAGGCTGACATGAGCTGGGGGCTGAGTCCTGGGTCTGCCTGGGGCAAGGTCCATAAGCTGTCAGAAGCTGAGGACAGAGATAGCCACCGGGGCAGAGCTACACCAAGTCTGCAAGTGAAAACAGTGCAGAGACCACATCAGGACTGGAGCAGAAAATGCGAGAGGGGCCAAGCCTCAGGAGCCAGGCACAGTCAGCTGGGAGCTCCTCAGCTGACTGGCACCCGTTAGTGGCTCATGGAATACATGCAGAGCCATTATCTTAAAGAATCCAAGTTATCATCCAGCTCATGAGCTGGTCTCTGGCAAACTCATGTGTCGGGAAACATCCCAAGCCTGGAGGCATGCAGTAACTGCCTGGTGGCCAGCTATATTTTCAGCAGTTCAACTTTTAAAAACATTTTTAATTGTGGTAAAATACATATAACATAAAATTGACCATCTTCATCATATTTAAATGTATTTAAAAGTTGTGGTATGAAGGACATTCATATTGTTATGCAACCATTACCACCATCCATCTCCAGAATTATTTTCATCTTGCAAAACTGAAACTCTGTACCCATTAAACAACCTTATTCCCATTCCTCCCAGCTCCTAGCAACCACCATTCTACTTTCTGTCTCTGAATTTGACTGCTCTAAGTACCTCATATAAGTGGAATCATAGAGTATTCATCTTTTCTTATGACTGGCTTTTTTCACTTAGCGGAATGTTCTCAAGGGTCATCTCTACAGAGGTATGTGTTAGAATGTCCTTTCTTTTTAAGGCTGATAATATGGCATTGTGTGTACATACCACATTTTGTTTATCCATTCATCCCTCAATGAACACTTGGGTTCATTGGGTCAACTTTGCACTGAGCCCTCCAGTAAGCCCTGAAGTTAACATGATGAATATGACCCTCAAGGACCTGACAATCTACTTGGAGTGGGAGAAAGGGCTGGAGAGGGGAGTGGGAGTGTAGCAAATACGTATACCAATTTTAATAATGTATTTTGAATAACAATATGATTTTTTTACCGCTTCCATCTCTGTAGGATATATTGGGTTCACAATGAAGGAAGACATCAGTTCTGGGGGTAGTGCAGAGGGAGGAGTATGAATTTTTTTTTTAAAGAAGGCAGGTGTCTGAGCTGATGAGATCGATAATGCTAGAAAACCTTCTTTGCAAAACCTTCTTTCTTGAATCTGACTGCCTGGCAGCCCAGTGATACTCAAAAGCTGGATCAGTTGCTGGACCTAACTCTTTGGGACAGCTTTTAAAAATATTGATGTCAAAAATTCTGATTCAGTGCATCGAGGGTGGAGGGCAGGAGTCTGTATTTTTTATTTTTTTTGTAGAGATAGGGTCTTGCTATGTTACTCAGGCTGGTCTTCAACTCCTGGCCTCAAGTGATCCTCCCAACTTGGCCTCTCAAAGTGCTGGGATTGCAGGCCTAAGCCACTGAGCCTGGCAGAGAGTCAGTATTTAAAAGAGCCTATCCTGGTGATTCTGACGACAAATAGGCTTGGCAGGCATGGGGAAACACTGAAGGTTATAAGGTGAGGTCTGCATTTTAGATACACCTCTCTGACCTCACTGTGGATGGGGCAAGGATGTGAAGTTAAAAAAAACTCAAGGTAGAAAAACCAGTTCCAGCCCATTAGTGCAATATTCCAAGGCTGGAAGTGTTGAAGACGGGCGTGTGTGGTGTGTTCATCTTTCCATTCATTCAGCTCTGCACCTACTGTTTGTTACCTGGACTAGAGCACCCTGAAAAATCCCTTCTATGTCTCAGATTCTACATTCTATTGATCATTAAAAAAAAAAAAAAAAAAAGTCTCAGCCAACAGAATATGGCAGAAATGAGGTTGTGAAAGTTCTGAGCCTGAGGGTATAAAAGGCCTAGCAACCTCCTCTTTTGCTTCTCTCAGAACCCTGCTGCTGTATCAACAAACCTGGTCTAACCTGCTAGAAGATTAGCAACCACAGAAAACAGAGATACACCATTTCGGCTGACCTGGGAGATGACCACAAGTGTATAAATGAACCTGGTTTAGATCAGGTAAAAGCTACCCAGCTGATTCTACCCAAATCACCACCAATCCACAGAATGAAAGGCTGGGTGGTTGTTTAAGCCACTTAGTTTGGGGATAGTTTGTTATTCAGCAAAAACTAACTGATACGCTCCATTCATTCAAACATCAACTATGCACCTACTGTTTGTTACCTGGACTAGAGCGCCCTGAAAAATCCCTTCCGTCTCTAAGGTTCTATATTCTATTGATCCTTTTTTAAAAAGGCCCAAGCCAATAGAACATGGCAGAAAATAGTTTGGTCATTTGGCAGAAATGATAACTCCCTTTGGTTCTAGAGCCTTTACTCATGTTCTTAGTTGTAGACATGTATTGGTTCTTTACACATGCTGTTGGTTTGGTTCTAGAGCCTTTACACGTGCTAGTCCCTGTTCATGAAACACTCTTCCTTCTTTCTTTGCCTAGTTAACTCCTAATTATCACAGCTCAGAAAAGTTATTCCTGATCTTGATTAATTTCCCTCTATTTTAGGATCCCATTGCAATTTTTACCCCTCTGGTAGCACCACAGTAATTATAATTTTATATTTATTTGTATGTATGATTTGGTTAAGATCTTTCTTCCCACTGAGACTACAGACTTCCTGAGTCCAGGGACAGTGTCTGTTGTGTTCACTGTTACATTCCAGCACCTAGTACAGTTCCTTGCATTTAGTCGGTGCTCATTGTATATTGAATGAAAGACAACAATATTTCCTTGGAGGAAACAGGGCTTTGGGGATTCTTCTTTAAAATAATGACCCTCACAGCAGTTCGCTCCTCCCCACTATTATAGAAATTAAAAACGGATACAAGTCACTGTATAAGAATGTGTTTTGTAATTTTTAAAGGACTGTACATATGTTAGTTCTTGATTGTTAGCGTTGTTATTCTAAGGTAGCAACAGCTGGCTTTAAGGGAATCCTTTCCCTTCCTCATTCCCCTGAAATGGCCCCAGGCAGTTTCCTAGCAGCTATGATTATGGCTGGATAAGCAATTTACAGGCTGGAAGTCTTGCCTACAGTAAAAACATGGATATGTAAATATCTCTGTAGCTGCAACCTAGCAAGCAATCTTCAGGCTGGTTAATTGCAGAACTTGGTGGTAATGATACCAATGCTGAGTTCAATTAAGGACTATCTACAAAACCACCAGGGGAGTATTTCCCATTTTTTCTGAAACACTAGGCCCAGACTAGAGGGACCTGTTATTTTACAGTATAAATCAAAGCTCAGATACACTAAAATATCCCTTAGATTTAAAGTTGGCAAACTCCATGCCCTATTTTGGCCCCTGGAGCTCAGCAAGAGAGCCTGAGGGTAACTGCCAAAGGCAGATACTCTGTGTGTAATCTTTCTGAGCCTCAGTTTTCTCATCTGTAAAATGTACATACTAGTGGCTTACCTTTTAGGTTTACTTTGACATTAAATGAGATGATCAGTAGAAAGTGCCATTAGAATCATTAGAACAGTGCCAGGCATACAGTAAGTGCTCACATTTTAAGGACTGTACATGTGTTAGTTCTTGATTGTTAGTGTTGTTACTCTGAGGTAGCAACAGCTAGCTTTAGGGAAATCCTTTCCCTCCCTCATTCCCCTGAAATGTCAATATCATTGTTATTAACACACGTGGTTGTTTCCACCCTGAACTGTTACTGAAACACCATGGGTTCCGTCTAGGTCCTGTTGCTCGAGGCACAGAAAGCCAATGACTGAGATGAGTATTGTCAATGAAGAAGACTTTAATCAAGTGCTGCAGTGGAGGAGATGAGAGATCAGCCTCAAATTCATCTCCCTAACTGACTAAATTTAGGGGTTTATATGGCAAGGGAGAAATGTAACTGTGTATGGGAAAACAGGAACTCAGGAGGGGTAAGGAAGCAATCATGATGAATGAGGGGCCAGGCATCTCATTGTCTGGATTTGGTGAGTTTCAAGCTTTAAGACCAGAAGGGTCACTTTCAAATGCTTATCAAGAAAAACTGTCTATGGGACTGTTAGGTCAGTTTCAGAACAACATACCTGCTGGAACCCCTCCTTACTCATTCTTTGCTTACTCAGGAAGTGAGAGGGTTTTTTTTTTTTTTTTTTTCAAACAGCTGGTTTGTGGTGATGTTTTGTAAATCATGTAAGTTCATTCATTCAAGAGACATGAGTTGAGTGCACACCATGTGCCTGGCACTCTGATAGATGCTGGGGATACAGAGGCAAGTAAGAGAATCTCTGCCCTCAGAGACAATAGGGGACAGACTGTGCACTGTGGTTAAGGCTTGTCAACATTGATCCCAAGGTTCTATGGAAACACAGGGTCAGGGACTGGCTTCACCCTAAAAGGTCAGGGAGGGCTTGCTTGGGACCTCCTGGGGTTCCCAGGTGAAGAGGGTGAGACCCTTATTAATTCCACACACAAAAGAAGCAGACTTACTTCCTTAAGAGATTGTTGCTGTGACCCATTTGTCTGACCCTTTTATCACCAAGGTCCATTATAGCTGGAAATGAAGCTTTCAAAATTAATAACCTAAGAAAGGAAAGCATTTTCGCTGATATTCAGCAGCTGTAGAGGAAATGCCAGAGTGTTTATCTTACAGGGCCTCTTCAGGGTGCGTTTTAGCTGAGTGAGCCTTCATTAACAATGTAATGCGAAAGAGTTCATCATACCTCACATTCTTACGACCTGAGCGCAAGGAGTGACTCCAGGATTGACACTGATTGGGTATAGTACAGTGGCCAGGTTTTCAGGGAGAGAAACCGCCCCAGCATTCACAGACCCTGGCTTTGTTCTGACCATGGTGCCAGCAGGTGTGCAAACCCGATTCAGTCATTCACTTCTCTGTGAATGGATGAGCTCAACTTGAGGTTATATAAGATATTCCCAACTCAGGGGAGACTCTGCTTACCACATGCCTCTGTTTTTCCCTCTCCCCTAGACCCTTTTCTTGCTCTCCCAACTGGGAGAAAAAACAAACCTTCCCTGGGACCTTCCTAAGCCTCATGTTACTATTCCATCTCTCTCACCTTCATTACTCAGCTTGAAAAATAATAATTTTTTAAATGCTGATACCATAGTTATTAAAAAGGAAAAAAAGTGGCCAGGCATGGTCTCACACCTGTAATCCCAGCACTTTGGGAGGCCAAGGCAGGTGGATCACCTGAGGTCAGGAGTTTGAGAACAGCCTGTCCAACAAGGTGAAATCCCATCTCTAATAAAAATACAAAAAATTAGCCTGGCATGGGGGTGTGTGCCTGTAATCCTAGCTACTCAGGAGGCTGAGGCAGGAGAATTGTTTGAACCCAGGAGGCAGAGTGTGGCATTGGTCATGTCGGGGTCACCACTTGAGATGCTGATCACCACTTGCAGGGGTCTGTCCTGCAAACTCTGACTCTGCAACGGATGAATAAATAATCTTACAACTTGCCCTAATACTTCCCTTAATATTTTGCCAACTACCTTAAGTGAATCCTAACAGCAGAGGCTTCAGTAAGCCAAGATCACGCCACTGCACTCCAGCCTAGGTGACAGAGCAAGACACAGTCTCCAAAAACAAACAAATAAATATATATGGAAAAAAGTGATGAATACTTATGCTCAGACACTTTTACATGACTTAATTCATTGAATCCTCTCAACGACTTTATGAGAATGGGTACTTTTATCCTCCTTTCTATAGCCGGGAAATTGAGGCTTACCCTGTTGTTACTAGGTAAAATGACACTGCTGGTAGATGGTTGAGCTGAAACTCAGCCTCCTTCACTGCAGCGCGGGTTCTTGTTTTGCTTTTGTTTTTGTTTTTTATTTTACCTATGGCAATGTAGCACAGGTTCCTACCCACCTGGCTGTGTATGTTCCATGTGCCAGCCCCACTTTCGACTCTTTCCTTTCTTCTTCTCCTTGGCACCCCTGGAATACTTTCTTCCTGGCATCCAGGATCTCTGGATGGCCCAAAGAGGAACTTCTTGTAGTAGACACATTGGTTAGGTTTTAGGTGCCCAGATCCATTTTCTCTTTCTGAAAGCCCTTGGTTTTCCATGGAATTATCTCTCTTCCATTGGTTCTTGTCCTGTGGGGCTGGAATCAGGACTCTTGTCTTCTCCTGGCTAAGGGACAAGGGAGTGACCCAGGCTGGAATTTGCCTTATAAGCAGCAAGGTCAAGAAGGCTGAAAGAGTTTGGCGTTCTGTTCGATCCATCCAAGTGAGCGACAACAAATTCAGTCAAAATAAAGAATATTTTAATGCAATTGTTAAAAAAGAAAAATTAATGTAAAAGTTCCAAGATGAACAAAATACCAAAACTTTAAATAAAGACAGAATCAGGGCGGGGTGTAGTGGCTCACACCTGTAATCCCAGCACTTTGGGAGGCTGAGGCAGGCAGAACACCTGAGATCAGGAGTTCTAGACCAGCCTGGCCAACGTGGTGAAATCCTGTCTTTACTAAAAAAATACAAAAAAAATTAGCCAGGCATGGTGGTATATGCCTATAATCCTAGCTACTCAGGAGGCTGAGGCAGGAGAATCACTTGAACCCGGGAGGTGGAGGTTTCAGTGAGCCAAGATCACACCACTGCACTCCAGCCTGGGTGACAGAGCGGGACTCGGTTTTAAATACATACATACATACATACATACATACATATATAAATGAATACATAAAGACAGAATCAGTATGACTGACTTTCCCTTTTGCCTTGGGCTCCAATATGGCAGGACATGGCACCGCCAGGGATGCCTACGGAGTGGAAGCCATCCATGTGTTGCCTTCCAACACTTTGTACCTCTCTCATTCTTTGTTCCAAGCTTGTTCTGGGCCTCTGCCTTTGCTCATGTGGCCTCTCTCTGTGTGAAAGGCCTTTTCTCCTTCTACCCTACTTGCTGAACTCACCCTCCTTCACCATCGTACTTCTCTATGTGTCAGCTTCTCTATCTATAAAACGAGCACAATAAGTAGTACCTAATTCATAGTCTTGTTGTGAGTATTAATATGGGCATAGCTCCTGACTCCAAGGTGTGCACTCAATGACAGCTAGCTCCAGCATCTTCTTGCTCTCATTCCACAAGAAGACAATCAGGGGCCATGCTTCCCACTACCCAAAGGTCAGGGCTGCTGCCTAACGTTGGTGAGATGAAAAGTTACACCTAGTTCCCCGTCCACATGGCTGATCACCCAAATCTCAATTAAGGACTCCTCTTCCTCCACCTGATTGGTAAATTTTGGTGTTCCCTGGGGTTCTTGCTCAAACCTCTCTTCTTCCTACTTTCTCTCCAGACCATGTATAGATATCCACAGCCTCAAGTATGTCCTCTTGTCTGTGATACATGTGTCAGGTCTGTATTTCCAGGCCCAAATTTCCAAATGTGGTCTGGATTCCTCACCAGTGCCTAAATACCATTAAAATACTGCTAATGATAACCAGCAATGATCGAATGCTAACGAGGCACTCTGTACTGAGCCTGGCACTTTACATGGCTGATTTTACTCAATCCTTTCAAAAACTCCATTTTACAGATTTAAAAAAAAAGAAAAGAAAAGAAACCAAGAGAAGGCAAGAAAGTCACTCAAGGTTGTGAACCAGAGAAGCAGTGGAGCCAGGATTTCAAACTGAACACAAGTGCTTCTGCTAAAAAGGTTACCCAAAGGCTCACCTTTTAATCAACAAGTTTCAAGTGATGTGAGAAAACCTGAGAGAACAGTGGTGTCAACTGGGGGCAATATCGCTTTCCAGCGAACATTTTGCAATGTCTGGAGATGTGTTTGGTTGTCCCAACTGGAGGGTCGCTGCTGGCATCCAGTGTGTAGAAGCTAAACCTCCTGAAGGGGAGGCTGCTGCTGAACATCTTACAAAGTGCCAGAAGCCCGCTATAACAAGGAATCATCCGGTCCAACATGCTAATATTGCCAAGAACGAGAAACCGTGCACTAGAAAAATCCAGATGACGCAAGACTGTGAGAAGCTGGTGAAGGATGCTATCTTTTCAGATGCTAACTCCCCCACTCACCAACTGAGCAGGTCTCTCGGCCTCCCTCCTGCCCACCCCCCTCAAACCCAGCCCCCACCCTAGCCTAGCAAAGCCTCACATTCTTACCCACCACCTACTCCCTTCTCTCCAGAAAGCACAAACAGGAACTCATTATCTTCCTCCTCAAAACCTTCCCATCCCTCACTCTTTGTCATTAAAAATATCACCCTCCTTCTCCTTACAGGTGAGCACCATTGTTCCCTCCTGGAGTGTGCCCGGCCACCAGCCAACAAGCTGTGTTTGTTGAATCTCCCAAGTCTCTCCTGCTCATCATTGCCTTCTAACTTACTTGGGCCAAAATAGCTTCTCATGTGATCTCTTTTCTAGTCATTAGGGCTGAAGTCACTTTTTATTCATCTACTTTTGATCATCCAGAGCACTTTTTTTTTCTTTTGAGATAGGGCCTCGCTCTGCTGCTAAGGCTGGAATCCATTGATGCAATCACAGCTTACTGTAGCCTCGAGGCTTGAGCGATCCTCCCACCTCAGCTTCCCAAGTAGCTGGAACTAGAAACACGTACCATCATGTCTGGCTAATTTTTAAATTTTTTGTAGAGATGGGGTCTTGCCATGTTGCTCAGGCCGGTCTCAAACTCCAGGGCTCAAATGATCCTCCTGCTTTGGTCTCCAAAAGTGTTGGGATTACAGGCATGAGCCACCTCACCTAGCCCAGAGCATGATTTTCATACGAAATTAAACTCAGGGGTTTAAACGGAAGAATCCACCTAGCTCCTAGTCTATGAGTCCAGGATATTCACAGTGGTTCTTAGAGTTCTGCACCTTGCCCTTTGGCTCTCTCCTTCAGCAGACAAGGTGGCCTCCTCCAGTCTAGGGCTCGTGCCCTCAACCCACTCTAGTTCCCATCTCCTCTCATCAATGAACCATTCCTTCCTCTCAACCTCTCCTACCAACCCAGATGCTTGCCTGCCCACACATCTTTAAAGAAGCCTCCACCCTTGCCTCCCACTTGCTAGACAGCCACATTTCTGAAAAGAGTTGTCCACACTTGCTGTCTCCCACTCACTCCTCAACCCACCACAATCTGGTTTCCAATCCCTCCACTCCATCGAGACAGCTCTGGTAAAGTTATCAGCCCTCTCATTGTCAAATGAAACGAACACTTGCTTTCCGGTCCTTTCTTGATGAAATTTTCTGAGACATTTGTGAGTATTGCTCATTCCCTCCTTCTAAAAGCAATTTCTTCCCAAGCCCCCTGGTTCTCCTTCTGGTTCTCTTCTCATTATTCACAGCTTGAACTGCCAAGAAAGGCAGTGCAGGGTGGTGAAGAGCCTAGACTCCAGTGCTCCTTGATATGGTTTGGCTGTGACCCCACCCAAATCTCATCTTGAATTCCCACGTGTTGTGGGAGGGACCCATTGGGAGGTAGTTGAATCATGGGGGCAAGTCTTTCCTGTGCTGTTCTCGTGGTAGTGAATAAGTCTCATGAGATCTGATGGTTTCAAAAAGAGGAGTTCCCCTGCACAGTTCTTCCTCTCTCTTTGCCTGCTGCCATCCATGTAAGACGTGACGTGCTCCTCCTTGTCTTCCACCACGATTGTGAGGCTTCCCCAGCCGTGTGGAACCGTAAGTCCAATTAAACCTCTTTCTTTTATTAATTTCCCAGTTTTAGGTATGTCTTTATCAGCAGCCTGAAAATGGACTAATACACTTCTCTACTTACTAGTGTTTAGCCTGGGGCAAGTTACTCAACACGCCTGTGCCTCAGTTTCCTCAAATGTAAGATGGTGCAAGGCTTTTTAGTCTCATTGTTTTCCATGTCTGAACGTGCATCATGTTCTCAGATCATGCTGAACCTGGTAGAGTTACCCATACATATTGTGTGCTCACACTCAGTCTTTGCTCAGTGGGGGTGCCCAGCCAATATCTGTAAATATATGCATGAACACTCCTCTGGATTGGATTTCCCCAGAAGTTTACTTTGAGACAAGGAGATGGGTGCAGTTACTTTATTTGGGATCCTAAGAACAAATAAGGAAGTGAGAAAGTAAGGCAGGGAAGGAGAAGAGGCAAATCAAAGAGTGACTTAATGAGGGCGTGACTGCTGGGGGCAACTGGACTCAGTCCTACTGGGGATCCTCTGAGGAACTGCCTTGAGAGCATTTGAGAATTGTTCTTTAGGAAAGGGGAGGCTGGCACATCATCCACTGTTTGGTTAAGGACTGCCCCAGGGCTGTTGGAAACTTCCAGGTTAAGCAAGATCCCGCAGCCCTGGAGAAAGCCTCCTGGCAGAGAGGAGGAGGGATGCCTGCTTTGGGTAGACAGTTCCTTTACAGAGGGCAGCTCATTGCAGGTGGTGGTGATCTCAGAGATGGGCCCATGGGACAAGGAGCTGAGCATCACCTACACTTGTGCTTGTTACTCTGCTTGGCAGGTCTGTGCCCTCTTAGGAAGCTACATAGGTCCTATCTTTTCCTTGAAAATTTGTTCAAGATTACCCACTTCTTGGAAGCATTTTCCAACTTCTCTCCACCCTACTCCACCCTTGATGCTCTGAATAGCCCTATATACCCTGGACATGACTCTATAAGCGTACGTATCTCTCTGCTAGCTTTCTTGTCTTTCTTAGCAAGAATAATTCTTTTTCATCATTGCAGATGTAGCACCCAGAGTTTTTAGCACATTATGGGCAATTAACTGATGTCTTAAAATGCATTCAAGTTCACCTTGCTCAGGGACCCCCTCAGAGCAAGTGGTCAACAAATGTGGACTCCCTTTCCTCCATCTGATTTAGGGGAGCAGTCATCTAGTGAGTATATAACGTGATAAATATGTTCTTCAAGCAGAAATGCCAAGGAAGCACAAAGGAGGGAGTAATTAACAGGGTCTGTACCAATGAGACTATAGTTACTTCATCTGACAGTCTTAATTACTTATGGTTATTATTATTGTTATTTTTTGAGATGGAGTCTTGCTCTGTCACCCAGGCTGAAGTGCAATGGCGTGATCTTGGCTCGCTGCAACCTCTGCCTCCTGGGTTCAAGCGATTCTCCTGCCTCAGACTCTTGAGAAGCCGGGATTACAGGTACCTACCATCATGCCCGGCTATTTTTTTGTAGTTTTAGTAGGGATGGTTTCACCACGTTGGCCAGGCTGGTCTTGAACTCCTGACCTCAGGTGATCCTGGCCTCTCAAAGTGCTGAGATTACAGGCGTGAGCCACCATGCCTGACCTACTTATAGTTTTAACTTTCCAGAAGCACTAATAGAGGCATCTGGTGCTTCTACCATTGCACTAGGCATTCCCTTTTGAATCTCTCCACCAAAAAGGAAGCTACAGGAAGCTGCAGGACAGAGTGAACCACCCTACCTCAGGTGGGGGTCCTATCTGCAACTCTAGTTTGTTTGCTTCTTTCATATTCAACACGTATTTATCGACGGTCTCATATGGGCCAGCACTGTTCTAAGGAGACAGGTAGAGATCCTGCTGTAATGCAGTTTACCCATGCAGTGGCGAGAGTGGAGGGCAGATAAAAAATAAGCAACCAATCACATAGGTGACATTAAATAGTGACAAGGACTATGAAGCAATCAAACAGGATGCGCTATGTTTGGGAGAGGTGGAGGTGGGGTGTAGGTGCCAGAGACAAGTAGATCACATGGTTGGGGAAAGCCTCTCTGTGGAGCTGACTTCTGGGCTGTGAACTGTGTGCCAAAAACAGCCATGCAATGATTCTTCCAGGCAGAGGGGACGGCAGCTGCAAAGGGCCTGGAGCAGGACCCTAGGACTCCTGGTGCCCAGCCCAGAGCTCGTCCTACTGCCGCTGATCACGGAAAGAGAACTACAGAAAGGGAACAATGCTGGGCCTAAAACTGCTATCTGTTCCTTACTTGGAAAAAACAAGCTGGTACCCAACTTTCAGTTCCCAGCAGGTTCATTTCAGGCTTCTGTTTTCGCTCATGAGCACGTTGTTCCCTCTTCAAAGTCTGATTGGGTTTCAAAGGAATCTGAAACACTTACAGCAAAACCACCAAGCTGTATCCTCCAGGTAGACACCCCCCAAATGTGGCATTTCCGTGGGAAACCACAATGAATCACTCATTGGCCACCCGGCCTCTCTGCCCAGTCAGAGATTGATTTTGGTTTTCCCAAACTTCGTAAAGCCTCTCCAGACTGTTTAACAACCCCCACTCCCCACCATACCCAGACTCTCAGATTAAGAGCAAAATCCCAAATTTTGTGAGGTTTTCTGTTTCAGATTTCACCAGAAGGGGGTCTGCTACAGCCACTAACCATTACCTCTGCAGAAAGTAGTGTCTGAAATGCTGCAAAGAAAAATACTCACCCAGTAATTAGGAGGGAAATGAAGTTCTAAAGAAAGTTCTGTCTCTGACTTTGAAAGTAGACATAGATATGCACAATACACATCCCACAAATTAAAATCCTTTCTCTGGTGCCTTTTAATGGTAATAATAAAGAAAAGCATGGCTATCATTTATTTGGGTGTTTCCAATGTGCCAGTCCCTCTGTAAACATTCGGTTTCCAGATCAAACCTTTGAGGGTGGAATTAGCATCCATTTCATATTTAAGGAAACTGAGGCTCAGGGAAGTTGAGTGAGTTACTCAAGGTAACACGGGTAGAAAAAAGGCCATATTCCAAACGGACACAGAGCCTGCAGTCCACACTTTTACCATCCATACTGTTCCTATACTATCCCGACTGGAAGGTCCCGTTCCCCTGGCACTGGGCAAAAATGAGGAAATTTTAAGAGCAGAGAGGAAGTGGTGAAAGGGGGCAGCCTAGTGAAGTCACTCCTTTACTGAAAATAGGGGTAACGGCCAGGACAGTGCAGGTCCATCCTCTGCAGATGGAAGACAGGCACGTCCTTTACGGGTGTCTCGGCCTTAGGCACCTTCCGCGTCCAGGGTTTTCTGCGGGTAAATCCCACCCCTTCCACCTCTGGCGGGGAGGAGGCCGGCCGGCCACGGCACGGGGCGGAAGGCGAAGGACGCCCGACCCCTGCCGAGGTCGGGACTCCCCGCCCGCACCCCGCGCGTGGCTGCCGGCGGGCCAAGGGTTAAGCGAGGCGGGAGCCCCCGGCGCGGAGCGGCTCGGGACCGGGAATGCTTAGTCAGGATTCCGATTTCCTGTCGAAGTGTTTGGATTTCCTGAAACCCGCGCCCTCCGCCGCTGAGCGGGATCGTGCGAGCCGCTCGCGTCGCCGCGGCCTCCTCCCCCTCGGCACATGGTCGCCCGCCCCTTCCTGCGCCGCGCTCTGCTCCCGCGCCTCGCCTGGCCTGGCCCTTCGCCGCCGCGGGCGAGCTCTCTGCGCCGGGCAGCCCCGGGCCCGCGCCTCCCGCCCCGCCGGCGCTTCCAGGTCGCCGTTCGCTTTCCCACCCGGGAGCCGCGAGCGCCCGGCCGAGCCCGCGATGGAATAATGCCCAGCGGCCCGCCCGGTCCCGGTGAGTTGCGGGGCGTCCAGACGGGCTCGGTGGGGCCGGGCGGAGTCGCTCACGAGTGCGGGCGCCCCCTGCCCGGTCCCTGGCGCGAAGAGGGGCTTCGGGACTGGGCGCCGGGCGGGCTCCAGCTCCTCTCGCCGCGGGGTGTCTTTCTTCGCGGGGAGGGCGCCGGCCCGGGGCTGGGGCGTGTGCGGGGCGCGCGGCCAGGCTCTGCAGGGCCAGGCGAGGCCGCCCGGTGTGTGTGGGGGGGTCTCCGCGCCTGCAGCCCCGAGAGGGGGCCCCTGCCGTGGGGCCGGGGAGGGGGGTCCGTCCTGGGATGGCTTCGCGTCATGCTCCGGAGGAGGGCCCGGGACGACGCTCCTGGCGGCCGGGACCCCGCGATGGGGCGCCCTCCCGGCATTGTCTCTGGCGCGGCCGAGGAAAGTTTCCCGCGGCCCCCAGCCCCTGCCCGGAGCCCGCGCTGCCTGGCAGGCCCCAGGCCACTTGCCTAAAGCAAAAGAAGCGAAATGAAAGGGAAGGGGGATAAAAGTCCCACTTGAAGCTTGGTGTTTGCTCCAGGCGGAGCGTAAAGTGGCTTGTGTTTTTTCCGCCTGTACCATTTTGGGACCTGCTGCGTTTTCTGAGAGCGACATGAGGTTTCAAAGAAAAAAGAAACTTGCCGGTGTCCAGTTTTCTGTGGTTTGATACATCCCAAGAGTTCATCTTGGGCACTTGTAAAGCGGTTTCCTTTAGTAATGTGGTTTTCCAGTAGCTCAGGGAGACTGATGGTCAACTGCAGACCATCATCGTTAACTTGACCTCAAACTTTACCTGTACTCATCGGGAAAGAAAAAGAACTCCCTCCCGCATTTCCCCGTCTACTCAGTGAGATTATCTTGGTGTGATTGATTCTGGGATGACATCAGGACCTGGATTGCTGAGTAATGTTTTGGAATTGTAAAAGCTTGTTCAGTTTTTAGGCCAGAGTTATCGCTATTGCAACCTTCACCCCAAAGCCTTTCTGTTTTGCAATTGTAGCTCCTCCAGATAGCTTTAGGAAAATGCAGGTCTTCTGGAAACACCCAGTCAACAGTTTAGAAAGAAGATTCTGATCTTGGAGAACAATTTATTCTGCCCCTTCTGAGGAGGCCTTTCTCGAAAGGTGACCTGACTTGCCCAAGGTCATGTGGCCAGTAGTTTCCACTTCTTCAAGCTCAGTCCCATGCTCCTTCCACTGTGTTAGATTTTGATCTGTTAGCCATGAAACAGATTTGGAAACATGTTTTCTTTCCATCATAACCTTAACCACTTTAGTGCTTTCTCTTCTGTCCTGTTAATGCTGCTGTTTTTAAGAAATACACTTATCTCAAACTGCATATTTTTAGATAGGGAGTTAAAAAAAAATTACCTAACCCCTACTGTTCAGCCACTAAATGGATTTGGAGGTTCAGCTACCAAATGGATTTGAAGTATAAAATGAGTGGCTTATTATATGGGAAATTATTTTTCTCTATCCCATTCTTTTGTGAAAAATGGAAACTCCCAGGTCCAGAAAAGGGCAGTATCTTAGCACATAATGTACCCTATGATGTTCTCTAGACTTGATTTTCAGCCCTCCTGTTTCTTGTGAGCTAAGCAGCCCATCTATTTTTCTCATGAGAGCTCTGAATGGCTGGTTTTTCATTTTTAGTATGTGATAATGTTGGAGAGAAAGGACTTTTCTCAAGCTTGCCATTTGGTGAGGGAAATTGAAATTTTCTACACCTCCCCAGTCCTCACTAGTCACAGCGAGCCAGATTTTCAAAATCAGTGCAAGCCTGGCGGGCCCAAAGATGAATGTGTGCATTCAGATTGAGCCCTGCCTCGTGAGGACTCATGTCCTGGCTGGCATCTCCACGCTGCACCTAGGTGGCTGAAGTCTAGAGGAAAGAAGAGAACCCCAGCTAGCTAGGACAGTGTTGTTTCTGCCATTTCCCCACACGGGTCTTGGTCGTATTTGGATCCTGCTGCTCTGTTCTTATTTTCCCCTCTCCTTTCTTCACCCAGCCACTGCTGTATCTGGCATGGGCTCCAGAAGGTTTTTTCTTCCTTCCTTCCTTCCTTCCTTCCTTCCTTCCTTCCTTCCTTCCTTCCTCTCTTTTTCTTTCTTCTTTCTTTTTCTTTCTTTCTTTCTTCTTTCTTTCTTTCTTCTTTCTTTCTTTTTGAGCTGGAGTCTTGCTCTGTCACTCAGGCTAGAGTGCACTGGCACGATCTCAGCCCACTGCAACCTCCGCCTCCTAGGTTCAAGCAATTCTCTGCCTCAGCCTCCTGAGCAGCTGTATTACAGGCCCCTGCCACCCTGCCAGCTAATTTTTGTATTTTTAGTAGAGACAGGGTTTCACCATTTTGGCCAGGCTGGTCTTGAACTTCTGACCTCGTGATCCATCTGCCTTGGCCTCCCAAAGTGCTGGGATTACAGCAGTTTTTTCTAGGAGACTGCGTGAGTGATCCCCACATGAGCAATTTATTAAGCACTTCCTGTATGCCCTAGACGTGTTACCTCCTAAGAAGTCCTAAGGAGGAGTGGAAACTTCTTGGGGAGCCTTGCCCAGAAAGGATAGCACTTCTCAGATTTACCTGGAATTGAGTTTTTCTTTCATACATCCAGTGAAACATTAGCTAAGTGGCTCCCCTGTGGGAGGTGCCAGTCGTACAAAGATGAATAGGACCCTGTTCTCAAGGCCTTCTATTTCCAGCCTCATCTTTCAATGTCAGCCTCACACTTTCTCTTTTAATTAATCAATTGAACAACTATGTATTGAGCACGTGAGCCATGCTAAGCCCTGTGTGAAGTCCTGATGATACAGTGGTGGATGAAATAGACCTGGCACTGCCCTTCTGGAGCTTGCATTCCTCTGGAAGAGATAGGCAAGAAGGAAGAAGGAGAAGAAACAACCTCTAACAAATGAACGATTCCTTGTTATCAAGGAAACAGACCTGGGACCAAAGTAGGGGCTGGTGGCACCAAGTGGGTCCTGGTTTTGCAAGGAAAAGCCTTCCTGAATTTGGAAAGTGGAGAAGAAACTGGCCAGGCAGAGAGATTGTGAGGGAGGGCATTCCAGGCAGAGGGTTGGGAATGTGCAAAGTTGGCTATGTGCAAAAGAGCTTGGCGTGTTCCAAGGAGTGCGGGCAGAGCTAGAGTGTAAGGGAGAGATGGGGGGAATAGCACAAGGTGAGGTTTGAGAGGGAAGCAGGGGTGAGATCACACAGCCAATTATAAGTCATGCTGGGGAGAGTCCCCCTACCCAAAGGGAAGCTTTGGTGAGTTTAAGCTCAGCAGTGAGAGCTGATTGGCTTTTTTTTTTTTTAACAGAGTCTAACTTTGTTGCCCAATCTAGAGTGCACTGTGCAGTGGCACGATCTCAACTCACTGCAACCCCTGCCTCCTAGGTTCAAGTGATTCTCCTGCCTCAGCCTCCTGAGCAGCTGGGATGACATGCATATACCACCATGCCTGGCTAAGTTTTGTATTTTTAATAGAGATGGGATTTTGCCATGTTGATCAGGCTGATCTCGAACTCCTGACCTCAAATGAGCCACCGAGGCCAGCCTGATTGACATTTTGAAGAGATTGCTTTGACTGCTTTGATGAAGAGTGGATCATGGAGGCGAAGTATAGAAGCAGGGAGACCACTTAGGAAGAAAGAGGATGGTGGCTTAGAACGGGGCAGCAGCAATGGAGGTAGAGAGAAGTGGGTGGAGCCTACTTAGATCTTGGAAATAGCATTGATGAGATCTGGTGATGGATTTAATCAGAATGAGGCAATGGGAGGGACTCAAGGGTGACTCTTGGGGTTCTGGCTTGAACTGCTGGTTGCATGGTGGCATTGTTGTGGCAGATAGGAAGACTAGGAGGATTATGCTCATGGAGAAAATCAAGTTCTGTATAGCTATCTGAAATTTGAGATGTCTAGGAGGCATCCTATGGAGATGCCAGGCAGGCAGGAAGCCACATGACTGGACCTCCGAGGAGACTTGCAGGCTAGAGACATTATCACCAGCCTGCTGTGGAGCCGCCAGAGTGCTTGCCGGTACACGTCCTGCCGTTTCATTTCCCTGAGTGTCTGCTTACGTTCTTCCGCCAGCCTGGGATGCTCTTCCTCTCTTCCAGGCTAATTGCTACTCATCTTTAAATAGCACCTGCGTCTTTATCTCCTCGAATATGCCTTAAACTCCCTCCCCTGCTCTTAGGTCACTGTGTTTACTTCATCGTGTGTTCAGTTGAAGTTACCTTTTTTTTTTTTCGGTATCTTATGTGAATGAAACACTTGGTGCTGGCCTTACCACATAGTAAGTACTCACAGTAATGGTAAATTCAACAGATATTAGCTATTATTATTATTATTGATGGGGGTTATATAAATATTAGGATAAGCATAATGATAATGTATTAGTTTCTTATTGCTGCTATAACAAATTACCACACACTTCGTGGTTTATATCATACAAATTTACTCTCTTACAGTTCTGGAGGTCAGAAGTCTAGAATGGATCTCACCTGTCTGAAATCAAGGTGTTAGCAGAGCTGCGTTCTTCCTGGAAGCGCTGGGAAGAATCCGTTTCCTTGTCTTTTTCAGTGTCTGGAGGCCACTTGCATATCTTGGCTTGTGGTCTCCTTCTACCACTTTGAAAGCCGGCAATGGTGGTCTTAGTCCTTCTCAGGCTTCCATCTCTCTGATTCTCCCTTCTGGCATCTTCTTCCACCTTGAAAGACACTTAAAGTCATTCCATTGGGCCATGTGTATAATCTAGGCTACTCTCCCTCTTTTAATTTCAACAGCTTTGCAATCTTAATTTCCCATTGCCATGTAACTCGTGTAACCTAATGTATTCACAGGTCCTGGGGATTAGGATGTGGATATCTTTGCAGGTTGGGAAAGGAAAGTGTTATGGGAGTTCTGGGGAGAGGTTTCTAGCCTATGGGGAAGAGGAGGGCAGGGACATCTTTCTGTGGCCATAGTGATGCATGGGTGGGAGTCAGCCTCCACCGTGTCCTCATGGTCACTCCTTCGTCAAGGCTCTTCTCTGTGCCAGGCCTCCGTGAAGAGTTGGAGTTGAGGATTCATTTCACTGTGCATTCTTCAGCTGTTGGCCCATTGTTCACTTTCAACCCAGGGACACTAACTTCTCACCTGGCCTCTTGTATAAATTAAATTTACTAACCCATGCAAACCCTCTACCAGCCCACCTACCTGCATGTCCTCTCCCAGGAAGGGATGGGCAGGGTGTGGGCTGGGTCCTCTGACTTGAGAGTCTGCCCCTCCCCTCCACCATTTGTTTTCCAGCACAGCACGGGTCCCTACAGTTGTTCCTTTTGTACAGCTAAAACCTTGATTCCAAAGCCTCAGCCAGGTTCCTAACCTCAGCCAGTCCTGTTCCCAGAGCAGGCCGTTGGCCCCAAGAGATGTCAGAAGGGAGTGTGTGGTTCAATTAGGACAAATCTGTCTGAATCTTTAGGGGAAGAAGCCACTGGGGGCCTGGTGCACTGGTGGCCCCATCTTCTGAGAGTAAAGGAAACACACCACGACGTGCTGTGTAGCCACGTCGCTGCGAGGGGGTAATGAAGACCAGATTTCTGAAGTCCTTTCAGTTATTTAGAGAAAATGGGCTCCTGTCCCAGATCCTCTCTAGAAACGGATGGTTTCTTGAGACCTTAAGCGCTTTGGAGAGGCACATGAGCTCTCTTGGCCACCGGCGTGCTGAGTTACAAAGCGACCAAAGGCGTCTGCTGCCTGGGGTTACCCTGCCAGCCCCTTCAGCTCCCGTCCCTTGGCAATGCCACAAACTAAGCTTGTCTTATAATATTTTTGGTGTTTCCTCTTCCTTAACTGCCCTAAGTCAGGAAGTGCGAAGGTGCACAGAGTTAGGAAAACAAAAGTATGTCCCTTGAGTGGTGGGATCCCGGTTGGAGCCTGATTTGGGATAAAGAAGAGTGCCTGTCAGTACTTCCCCAGCTGTGGTGGGAGTTACGCAGAAGCCAACCGGGAAGGATCAACTGTGGGCAGAACAGGAAGAAGGGCGTCAAGACAGTGCCTGCCTGCGGCTTCTGGGGGATGTTGGCATTTCCCTTTTCAAAGCCAATTGTGAATTTTTGATCAAGGCTTCTGCCTTTGTAAAAACTTGGCCTGTGTGTAACAATACTGTATGCCTATTTCATTGTAGTTCTCTTTTTCCTTTTTCCTTCCCCCCCCCCGCTTTTTTTTTTTTTTTTAATGGAGTCTCCCTGTGTTGCCCAGGCTGGAGTGCAGTGACACCATCTCAGCTCACGGCAACCTCTGCCTCCCAGGTTCAAGTGATTCTCCTGCCTCAGCCTCCCGAGTAGATGGGATTACAGGCATGCGCCACTACGCCTGGCTAATTTTTATATTTTTAGTAGAGATGGGGTTTCACCATGTTGGTTAGGCTGGTCTCAAACTCCTGACCTCGTGATCCACCCACCTTGGCCTCCCAGAATGCTGGAATTATAGGCGTGAGCCCCCGCACCCGGCCTCATTGTAGTTTTCTATCTAAATAATTTCCTTTTGAGTAGAAATGTAAAAAGGGTGCCCAGGCATTCTGTTACAGTTGTTTTCTCCTGAGATCCGTAACCTTGGGGGATGCTGCTGGATGGCTCATCAGAATGGTCGGTGGGTGGGAAAACCAGAAGATTCTGAGGTCTCCTGCAGTCACCACCTTTCCTTCTCTTCTGCACTGACCATACTGACTTAACTGAGATAATGTAGGAGAAGCAGGTAGCACGAGGGTCCGGTAGGTGGTAGCTGGTGTTACAGCTGCCTTGCAGGGAAATGTGAGTGGGGGCGTGTTGAAGGGGATTGGGCACTGGGACTCTATGTTATTCCTCTTGTCCCTTTGTGCCCAGCAAATGACAGGCACTGGATGAGGAGGCTGAGTCAGGTATATTGACTTCAGTTGCTTAGCTGCATTGCCACCTTTGTTGAACTTTTTTCGTCATTCAGTTTTAATTTTTAATTTTTTTTTTTTTTTTTTTGAGATGGAGTCTTGCTCTGTCACCCAGGCTGAAATGCGATGGTGTGATTTTGGCTCACTTCAACCTCTGCCTCGCGGGTTCAAGCGATTCTCCTGCCTCAGTCTCCTGAGTAGCTGGGATTACAGGCATGTGCTACCACACCCAGCTAATTTTTGTATTTTTGGTAGAGATGGGGTTTCACCATGTTGTCTTGGCTGGTCTTGAATTCCTGAACTCAGTTTATTCGCCCTCCTCAGCCTCCCAAAGTGCTGGGATTACAGTGAGCCACCAAGCCCAGCCTAATTTTTAATATTATTACTTTAGGTGATAGGGTCTTGCTCTGTTGCCCAGGTTGGAGTGCAGTGGCACCAATATAGCACACTGAAGTGTCTAACTCCAGGGCTCAAGCGATCTTCCTGCCTCAGGCTCCCAAGTAGCTGGAACTACCAACATGAGCCACCGAACCTGTCATTCATTCATTCATTCATTCACTCCATAGAGATGGGTCTTGCTTTGTTGCCTGGGATGGTCTCACACTTCTGGCTTCAATGGCCAGGCACAGTGGCTTATGCATGTAAGCCCAACACTTTGGAAGGCCAACGTAGGTGGATTGCTTCAGCCTCGGGAGTTTGAGACAACATGGTGAAACCTCATCTCTCAAAAAAAAAAAAAAAAAAAAAAAAATTAGCCAGGCATGGTGGTGTACTCCTGTAGTCCTAGCTACTCAGGAGGCCGAGGTGGGAAGATTGCTTGACCCCAGGGAGGTCAAGGTTGCAGTGAGCCAAGATTGTGCCCCTGCACTCCAGCCTGGGTGGCAGAATGAGACCCTGTCTCAAAAGAAACCAAACTCCTAGCTTCAAGTGATTCTCCTGTCTCAGCCTTCCAAAGTACTAGGATTACAGGTGAGAGTTTATCATTTTAATGAGTATACATTTTACTTTTAGAAATTCTTAGTTCTCTTTCAGTTCAGCCTGCCCTTCTATCCTTGGGTCCTGTTCTTTCCTTAGGGTTTCTGTTTCATATTTTGTATCTTCGCTTTAGATATACTGATGTTCTCTTTCAGATTGCTCTATGTTTGTTCTAGAGGAGCCAGTTCTCCCATTTGTTGTGTCTTCTGCTTTGGGGGCTTAGTGGCTCATGCCCCATGAGAGTCCCACCTATCTTGGGTAACAGAGATGTCTCCACTTAGCAGTATTACGCTTCAGCAAAGGCCCTAAGTGTTTCCTGGGTCCTGGAAAAGTTTCTATGGGAGCTTGTGGGCCCAAGATTTTGACCCTAGACCAGTGGTGTATGGTGGATTCCACAGTCATACCCAGGGGCTTTAAAGTCCTCACAGAAGCCTTTTTTCCTTACTTAGATCCTGCTTTCTTGCCATTTCTCTGGGCTGTGGGAGGAATAGTTCAGGCCCTCATTTTAGAGGAGACTTTGATCTCTTTGGGGGTCCTGATTTTATAAAGGGGTCTCAGTTCTCCAGTCATCCTGGGAGACACCAAGTTGCAGCCAGCTAGCTTAATATTCAGTCTTCTTTTTCAGACCAGGAAGAGAAAGAATATTTATGAAAATGTATAAATTGACATTTTGGGAAAAGAACTGAGATCTGTAACAGAACGTTAGTAATGAGAAGATTGGATTCATATCAGCAAGTACTTACTGAGTACGCCCCATGCATTCACCTGCTGCAGTGCCTGCTGGAGGTACAAGGGGGGTGGTAGGTAAGGGCCCTGATCATTTCTGTAACCCCTAGTGCCTAGCACTGAGCCTAGCACAGAAGACAGTAAACATTTTGGAAGAAAGAAAGGAGGCCGGGTGCAGTGGCTCATGGCTGTAATCCTAGCCACTTTGGGAGGCCAAGGTGGGCAGATCACAAGGTCAGGAGTTCGAGACCAGCCTGGCCAACATAGTGAAACCCCGGCTCTACTAAAAATACAAAAAATTAGCTGGGCGTGGTGGCGGGCACCTGTAATCTCAGCTACTCTGGAGACTGAGGCAGGAGAATCACTTGAACCTGGGAGGCAGAGGTTGCAGTGAGCTGGGATCGCACCATTGCACTCTAGCCTGGGCGACAGAGCAAGACTCCATTTCCAAAAAGAACAACAACAAAAAAGAAAGGAGACGCATGTGCTTGAAGAAGACAAATACTGATGCAGAAGACATAGTAAGAGAACTGAATTGAGACTCAGGAGTCCTGAGTTCTAGTCTGGAATGGACACTGACTAGTTATGTGACCTCAAATAGTAGCCAGTTATCCTCTTTGGACCTCAGTTCCCCACCTGCATAAAGGGGATGGTAGCTTCTGTCCTGAGTCACCCTCCCCACCAGGATACAGTACAATAATGAGTGTGGGAGTGTAGGAGCCTTGGAGGGTAAGGGGTCTGTCTTGTCTTTAAGGCCAATGGGACAACATGCCTTCCAGCAGCCGTCTTCCTTTGGGAACTCCCTTTATCTCGCCCTGTAACCGCTGTGGGCGCTGGGTTTTCAGGGGATAGGCTGTAAGCATTTTAGGTCTCGTTTGACCTAAGGGGCTATTCTTTGGTGTATGGTCAGTATTTGGGCATTGGGGAGCTGACCTGCTTCCTGTCTCATGTGATGTCCTTTCCCGTAGAAGTTCCCAATGGACCCCATCAATAAGGGCTGAGCTGTTGCAGAGAGCCATCATGGGATGGAATTTTGGCGTTTCATTACCTTCGTGATCTTTGACCCGCTGTTCTTTGCAGCTTCTCCTCTGGACAGTGGTTCTCATGACCCCTCCAGTGGGCTGTCCTTTGGCTAGTTCATTCTTTCCTGCCTAAGGTGACTTGGAGGGTGAAGGGTAGGAGCATTTGTCATGATGCTATGGGAAAACCACTGGACTTGGAATCAATCAATAATGATAGCTCTTATATATTGCTCATTAATACATGCCATTATTGTTCTAAGCAGTTTTCCTCTATGAGCTCATTTCATCCTCATAATAACCCTATGAAATAGTTGCTGTTTTTAACCTCCACTTTATACATGAGGAACCTGAGCTACACAGAGCCTAGTTAACTTCCCTGAGGTCATATCGTTAGTAAGTGGCAAGATTTTTTTTTTTTAGACAAGGTCTCACTCTGTCTCCCAGGCTGGAGTGCAATGGCCCTGTTACGACGACTCACTGCAACCTTGCGATCCCAGATTCAAGTAATCCCGCCTGGTTCAAGTGATCCTCCCACCTCAGCCTCCCTAATACCTGGGACCACAGGTGCGCACCACCAGGCCCAGCTAATTTTTGTATTTTTAGTAGAGACAGGGTTTTGCTGTGTTGCCTAGGCTGGTCTTGAACTCCTGGGCTCAAGTGATCCACCTGTCTCGGCCTTCCATAGTGCTGGGATTACAGGCGTGAGCCACCATGCTTGGCCCTTGTAAATGACAAGATTTTAAGCGAGGCGATCTGTGTTCAATACCAATACTCTTGACCGTGATACAATATTGCCTCTACAGACTTGAATTTGAATTTCATGCCCTAATTCTTCATGTGGCCTTGAAAGAGTCTGCTTTTAGCCTTTCTCTTAGCCTGCCTGAGCTTTAGTTTTCTATTCTGTAAACTGTGAAAACTCACAGTTTTTTAGGGTGTCAAATAAAGCAATATATAAGGAAAGTGGCTAAGCAAGCGCCTGGCACATAACGGGTACTAAACAAAAATGAGTGGGTTTCAAAATGAGATAAGAGTTCTCATTTGCATGATCAGTAGGGAGAAGAAGCATGGAAGAGTGAATGCAATTTTAAGAGTTTTCATTGCACAAACTTCCCTGCATATCCTGCTGTATGCCAAGTACTTAGGATATGAAGATGAAGAATCAAAGTCCACGTGCTGGAATACCTTCCAGTTGAATAGAAGAGAAAGATATGTAACTGTTAATAATTTTGGACAAATGTCACCCAACAGCATGGGAGAGTTACCAAGGAACAGTCTTGGGTGTATAGGGAAGGGAGAAAGTCCTCCCAGCAGGGTGGTCAGAAAACGCTTTGTGAAAGAAGTGTCTGAGCTTTACTTTTCCAAGATAGGCAGGATTTCCCTAAGTGGGGAGAGAAGGGAAGGATATACAGGGCTGAGAAGAGCTGGATCAAAGTCTTTGTGGTTGGAACGTGCAGGCTATTTTTGGGGAGGTCTAAGGAAAATGTGTTGAAGGAGAAAGGTGAAACTTTTAGTTAAAATGAAATGGCATTTGGGGCTTCTCTCTGAAATGCAGTCACCCCTGCTACTTCCTGTGCCTCCACTGTTACAGAACTCCTGATCTAGAACAGCAAACTACAGTGTCGTTTATAGACCTTCCCATAATAGCCGTTAGCAAGTTTCCTCTCGTAGGACAGTTACTTCCTCAGCCCTAAAATAGAATGGCAGCAGGGTGGAGACGTGGGATATTTGCAGTCGACACTCTGCTGAGCAGCATACTGCGGGGGCGACTGAGCGACCAGGTGTAGCAGACAGTGGTTGCTTACCCAGCCTCCTTTCCCCTTCTTTTTCGCTGACAGGACATTGATCTTCAGATTGCCACCTTCCAGCAAGTGAATCACTGGGTCCTATTCCCCTTGGCAGTGATTGGGTTAGGTGTGGGGAACTGACAAAGCTTTGGCCGGTGAAATATGAAGGGAAATTGCCTGGCGGTGGAGGTGAAGAAAGATCTTTCTGCATCTTAAAAAGAGATATGTAGGAAGAAACAGCCCCTCTTCCTTTGTGGGATATACTGGGGTTGGCATGTGATACCTGGAACTATGGCAGCCATCTTGGGACCATGAGGGAGCTTAGCTTAGGGAGGACCTGTTGAGAGCGTCAGAGCAGAAAAATGGAAGGAATGAGACACTGAGCACCTACCTTTAGACTATTTTGATGTGCGTTTTTTGTTATTTGTGACTAAAAAACACCTTAACGAATGTACAATGGGATGGACACCTCACATGGCATCTAGAAGAGTCTGGGTTCACTACACTTACCTCATTCACCCTAGGCTTTAGCCTACCACCCTGTTTGAATTGTCTTCCAAAACGAAGAACTTTTATACCTTTACAGTCTTGCTGTTCCCATCATCTGAAATGCCCTTTCTCTACCTTCTCCATCTGCCAAAAACCCCACTTACTCTTTAAAGCATGGCTCAGATGCACCATCTCTGAAAAACTTTTCTCTATCTTTGTTATTGTGATTATTTTCTTCTTTGAGTACTCGTAACATTTGTCGTCCTCTTCTCAACCTCCCTTCCTCCCTCTTTCTCTTCTCCCCTTCCCCTCTTCATCCCTCTCTTCCCCTTCCCCCTTTCCCCTCCCCCTCTTCCCTTTCCTCCCCTTTCCCCTGTCCCCCCCTCCTTTCCTCCTCTCTCTTCCCCTCTTCCTCCTCCTCATTTCCACCTCCTCCTCCCCATTTCCCCCATCTCCTCCGTCTCTTCCTTTGCTCCCCCTTACCTTCTTCTTCCTCCTCCTTCTTCCCCTCTCCCTATTCCTCCTTTCCTCCTCCTCGACATTTTCCCCATCCTCATGCTCCCCCTTTTCTCCCTCCTTCTCTTCCTTTCCTCCCCTCTACCCTCCTACCCCTCTCCCTTCTCCTCCCCTTCTGTCTCTTTCTGTATTAAGTGCCTACCATGTGCCAGCTGTTGTGCTGCATACTCTGCTATCCTGGAACTTCTACTCTGAATGGGGGCCAAACATGCCCAGATAATTATGAGACAATGTGATTAGTGTGGTCCTACAGGAACATAACATGTAATGGGCACCTAGGAAGAAGTGCCTGACTCCACCTTGTAGGGAGGGTCAAAGAAGACTTGTTAACAGGGTGTGATCCTTGAACCAAATCCTACGTAATGAATAGGAACCAGCCAGTAAAGAATGGAAGGAAGGGAAGGAAATTCTGGGTGTAGGGAGCCTCAGCAAGATGTGAATGGTGGCAATAGCACAGTATGTGCCAGGAATTGTGAGTGGCTCCATATGGCTGAAGTCTAACATTTGAGGTAGATGTTTTGAGGTCAGAGGAGGAGGCAGGAGCCATATCCTGGAGCTTGAACTTTGTCTTGAAGCCACTGAGGAACCACTGAAGGCATAGGCTGGGGAGTGATGTGATTCTTGCCTGTTGAAAAGGTGACTCTGGCTACATTGGGCTGAATAGATTAGTGGTTGAGGGCAAGGTCTGGAAGGGAAGATGGGGAGGCAGTAGGGTTGGCTGGCTTGGGGATCATTTTGTGGGGGGATGAGGAAGAGACAGAGCCATGACACTGAGCTTTCTGGCCAGTTGGCAAGACTGAGTCACGTCTGTGTCTCAAAACATTGTTGCCTCCCGGCCTCCTGGTCCTACCAGTGTGTGCAGCGCCTGGGGTGGTCAGTTCCTGGCTTCAGTGGAAGATAAGCTGGGGGAGACACCAGTCTGTGTCCTCCCTTCTCTCCTCTCTTCTCTTCCCACAGCTGCGGCACTTTGGCTCCTGTTTAAGTGGAACAGGAAGTGCGGCTGTGACATGGTTTTCCCGGCGTCCTTGCTTTCTAGGTCTGAGCTTGAGAAGAGAGACACTCCCTTAATGCCTGTCACTCATTGTCTTTCTTTCTTGCTCTTCTTCCAACCCAAACCAATTCTGAATACATCTTCCCAGTGTCTGCAGTGCAGCCCCTTCTGTCTGTCCCACAGTTCCTGCCTCAGGCCAGTGTTGTGGGTTGTTTTTCCAGAATCATCCAGCCCTCTCCTACCTCACTGCCATCAGCGCATCCTCTGAGCTGCATCAGGGAAATCTCCTTAAAATGTCAGATTGGATCACTTTCCTGCTTAACAAGCTTCAGTCTCCATCCCCATGCCCAGGTGGTCAGGGGAAGAGGAAAGCAGCTGGACGTTCCAACTGCTCAGACCCAGGGTCAGCCCTGGCCCTCTGCTTACTCACTGAACGCCCTCAGACAAGTCACCCAACTTGCTGAACCTTCATTTCTTCAGCTGTGAAATGGAGATAACTTGCCTTACTGAGGGATGAGTGAGTGAGAAAATACATTAAAGTGCCATCTTAACACATATGTACGTACACATACACACACACACATACACACACACACACACACACAGAGAGAGAGAGAGAGAGAGAGAGAGAGAGAGAGAGATTTTCTTTCCTCCTTGCAGTTTTTTATTCATCTTGGTGAGTCCTTCATATCACTTAGCAAACTGCCCATCCTGCAGTAGACCAGATGCTTAATTCATGTTTGATGAGTGAATTATTCCTTCATTCCTCTTTAGCTGAGAGTTTGACAGTCTCTCTTTTGCTAAATTTGAGAAGCTTTTTTGAGTTGTCTGTGAGGTCCAGAAGGATTGGGGCCCTGGTGCTCAGGGGAGTTCATATGGAGGAGGAAACGGAAGCGAAGACTCAGTCTCAGGCTTCCTGACTTCAAGCCGGTTATCTTTCCAGTGGCCACCCTGTAACTTCCTGGACAATCAGGAGCCATCTACTGGGGCATGTTGCCCAGGTTCTGGGATGTATCATCATGAAAAGAGTAAAGCCCTCCAGGCAGCTATTAGAACAACAAATTGAGGAGTTTGCATAAGTAGGGCCACAGGAATTAGTGAAGTGTACATGCGTTACTCTTCAAAACTAATTTTTCCCAAAGAATCTTAATGGACAGAACGTGTGTGTGTGTGTGTGTGTGTGTGTGTGTGTGTGTGTGTGCGCGGCAGGGGAAGGGGGTAGGTTCTTCTCATTCTGGAACAAGTTGAAAGTTGGTTGGGGTAAATTAAGTTCAGTAATGATATTTTAAACTTCCAGCTTGAAGAAAGTAATAGTGTTAAGTGTTTGCAGATGGTAATCACATGGGACCTGAAACAGAGTCTGCAGAGGGAAATCATACACCAGAAAGAATGCTGCTTCTGTGGTATAGATGCCTGGTAAGAGTTTGGATCCTGCACTTAGATGTGGGTCCTAACCTGGCATTTTACTGGCTATTTGCTGACGTTAAGCAAGTTTCAGACCTCTTTGATCCTTAGTTTTGTTAACTGTCAAATGGGGAGAATAAGACTTCTGTCTCATATGTTTTGTCAAAAGAATTATCTAAAGTGAAACATGGAGAATAGTGAGAGTGGCGTCTGGCACATGGGACTAGGAGGAGAGGAAATGTGAGCTATTCTGAGGACGGTGGTGATAAAGATGACTGTTACGGGTTGCATTGTGTCCCTCCAAAAGACATCTCGAGGTCCTGGCCCCCAGAACCTCAGATTGTGTTTTTATTTACAAATGAGCTCTCCACAGAGGAAATAAAAATTAAAATGAAGTCATTAGGACAGGCACTGATCCAAAATGACTGGTGTTCTTATAAAGGAAATTTGGACCTAGAGGCAGATATGCAGAGAGGGAAGACAATGTCAGAGCACACAGGGAGAAGACACCCTGTGACTGCAGTGATGCAGCTACAAGCCAGGGAACATAATGGATTTCTGGCAACCACCTCAAGCCAGGAAGAGGCAAGGAAGGATTCTCTCCGAGAAGAACCAGAGAGGGTGTGGCCTTGCTGATACCTTGCTTTTGGAATTCTAGCCTCCTGAACGATGAGAAAATAAATTTCTGTTCTTTTAAGTCATCCAATGTTGAGCTTTTTTATGACAGCCCTAGCAAATTAATACAACGATAATGATGATGGGGATAGTGATGGTGATGATAATGATGATATTGGTGTGGTGGTGGTGCTGGTGGTGGTGATGATGATGGTATTGGTGATGATGGTGGTGATGGTGATAATGGTGCTACTGCTGCTGATGGTGGTGGTGATGATGGTGGAAGTGGTGATAATGATGGTGGTGCTGCTGCTGCTGCTGGTGGTGGTGGTGGTGATGATGGTGGTGGTGGTATGGTTGTAGTTATGGTGGTGATGGTGGTGATGATGGTAGTAGTTGTGATGGTGATGATGATGGTGTGGGGGGTGGTGATGATGGTGGTGATGATGGTGATGGTGGTGGTGATAGTGATAATTGTGTGCTGCTACTGCTGATGGTGGCGATAGCGATGATAGTGATAATGATGATGGTGGTGATGATGGTAGTGATAACGGTGGTGATGATGAAGGTGTTGGTGGTGATGATAGTGTTGATGAAGATGGTGGTGGTGATGATGGTGGTAGTTATGTGATGAAGATGATGGTGGGTGGATGGTGATGATGATGGTGATGATGATGATGGTGGTGTTGATGGTGGTGATAATGGTGCTGCTGATGGTGGTAGTGGTGATGATGAAGGTGTTGGTGGTGATGATAGTGTTGATGATGGTGGTGGTGATGATGGTGGTAGTTATGTGATGAAGATGATCATGGTGGGGGGATGGTGATGATGATGATGGCAGTGGTAATGATGGCAGTGATGATGATGATGGTGATGGTGGTGATGATGATTTTGCATCTGGCCTAAAGACTGACCCAGAAGTTGACCACATGTGTGTGACTGTAGATGGTCCTGTGGCTTTAATTTAGCTAGCACTGGCATGAATATATTTTAGACACACCTCCAGTGGCACTTCTTGGGAACTTCGTTGGTACTATACTAGGAGCAGGTGATTCAAAGTAAATATTCCTGGTCTAGAGAGTGAGATAGACACTGAAGGAGACAGTTCCTCAAGAAGTGAAGTGACTTTTGATCCATTGCATGACTGTGTTGGAAAGGGGGATCCCCAAAGTGCTCTCAGATGGTGGCCTGTGAGTCACCATGTAGACAGTGGTGGGCGGGGGTGCTTTGTGTCCAAGTGCAGAGACTGCATAGGCAACAGGACAGTGACCATGACGAGTGTGTGTCCGGGATTGGAGAAGAGGTTGATGTGGTGGGATGTGGAAGGGATGCGATCCAGGGGCTTAAGATATGGAGGCACAGTGAGCAAGGAACAGATTGAAATTGAGAAGAAGGTAGGTCTTAATCCTGCTGTCAGGAAGAGGAGATTTGTGAGTTGTGCTTTAGAAATATCCCTCTGTTGGGGCTCAGCTGTGCCTCCTTTATCTCCGAGTTGTGTTGGCCTCCCTGTGCAGTGCATTGAGAGGATATTCAAATTGAAGGGGAGAAGTGCCTATTTTAAAGGATGAAAAAGGGACAATGTGAGTTCTTCCATGTCTTAGAGATAGTGTGGTGTGACAGAGAAAGTGTAAACTCTGGTATCACATAGTCCTGGGTCAGAGTCCTTCATGGAATCTGGCTCTGTCCCTTGCCTGGTGACCTTGGGTGTCTTCTTTTCTCCGAGGCTCAGTTTCCTCTCCTTTCCACTTGCACTGCCAATACCCCCTGCAGAGTATGGTGGAGATTAAATTGGGATCTTATAGGCCAATTACATGGCACCTTAGAGGCCCTGAATAAAAGTCGGTTGTTCTACACTGAACCCCATCCACACATGGGATTCTGGGCAAGGGCTTATTGGTGCTTGTGATACCTAATTAATCAGAAGGGGGAGGGGAGAGTTGGCCTCTGGGAGGGCTTGAATTTCATAGGATTAAATACATTGCCAATATCAAGAGGAGCTGTGTTCCTGGGAGGAAGGGGCGAGATGTGGGGGCTCCAGGGAGGCCATGGTAACTCTTACTGGGAGGTATAACCATGAAGTCCCCATTACTCTCTAGTTCTTTAAAATATCAAGAAAAGCAGGTAAAGACCTCTCAGCTGTGGATGGCTTAAAAATAGCCACGATCAGAGTGGCCAAGAATGTTTTCCCATGACCTGGCACCTGAGATACCTCTTCCCCCCACTCCTGCTCGGCTGTCTCTGCCCAGTAATGACTCCTCATGTATCCTCATCCTGGACCCTCCAGCTAGGAACCTGGATATTTATTCCACACATACTTGTTTGCATTTCCATTGCATACCAGTGGTATTCTAGGGGCTTGGCAACAGTAGCAAACATGACAGAGAAAAATCCCTATCCTTATGTACCTTACATTCCAGTGGGGCAACAGATAGCAAACAGACATTAAATGGATGGTGTATAAGAAGATAAATAGTCCTTATGGAAGAAAAATCACCTGGAGAGGAGGCTGGGGATGTGAACTGTTAAATGGGGTGTTCAAGGAAGTTCTCCCTGAGAATGTGACATTAAGCAAAACCCAAAGGAGCTGAGGGAGTGCGACATGGAAGTTTGGGGAGAGATGAGTCTTAGGCACAGGGCCTGCCCCATGCAGAGGCCCTGGTAGCCACATGTGTGATACATTAAAGGTACCTGGAGGAGGCCAGTGTGGCTGGAGTGGAGTGAATGACAGGAGAGCCCTTGGTGCAGGAAAAGGTTGATGGGGTGGGGATGAGGGCTTGACCTTGCAGCTGGGCATTTTGAGGACTTTAGCTTTTGCTAAGCAGCTCTTGGAGGGTTGTGAGCAGAAGAATGATATGAGCTTGGCTTACCTTTTTTTTTCTCTAACCAGTGTATTCATGCTTGCACTGCTGTAAAGAACTACTTGAGACTGGATAATTTATAAAGAAAAGAGATTTAATCAACACATGGTTCTGCAGGCTGTACAGGCTTCTGCTTCTGGGGAGGCCTCAGGAAACTTACAGTCATGGTGGAAGGAGAAGGGGAAGCGGGCACGTTACATGGCAGAGCAGGAGAAAGAGAGAAGAGGGAGGTGCTATACACTTAAGCAGGCAGATCCCAGGAGAACTCTATCACAAGACAACACTAGGGGTATAGTGCTAAACCATTAGAAACCACCTTTGTGATTCAGTCACCTCCCACCAGGCCCCTCCTCCAACACTGGGGATTATAATTTGAAATGAGATTTGGGTGGGGACACAGATCCAAACCATATCAAGCAGTATTTGCTGTCTGCTGTGTAGAGAATGGGTTGAAATGGACAAGGGTAGAACAGGGAGGCTGTTGCTTAATGCTGGTGAGAGTGGAAGCAGTGGCAGTGGTGGGGATGGTTGAATGATGAAGTTATGGATTTCCTCTCCCTCCCTCAACTCGTCCAAATCACTGCCAAGCTGAGTCAGTTCTACTTTGGCCATTGTAGGGAGATTGGGAGGAATCTGGAGATACTATACATCAAGTATGTTAGTCTGTGACCCCTTTAAAACAGGAATGTGTCTTTTTTCTTAGATGTCCTTAGAACCTAGCCCAGTGCCTGACATAAGTAGTAGGCATTTTCAATGCTTATGATGATTAGCCTGTCATTATCTAATCCCTAAGATTGAATTTGGAGTCATCTTCAGTGCTCCCAGGACCCCCTTGTGCTTAAAACCTTTTCAAAACATCTGTCACCTTGATCTTTCATTGTCTGTCTCTTCCCTCTGCTGGTCCATAAGCTTCATGAGACCCATGCTGGTTTTTATTTATTTATTTATTTATTTATTTTTTGAGATGGAGTCTTGCTCTATCACCCAGGCTGAAGTGCAGTGGTGAGATCTCGGCTCACTGCAACCTCTGCCTCCCAGGTTCAGAGGATTCTCATATCTCAGCCTCCCAAGCAGTTGGGACTACAGGTGCCTACTACCACGCCGAGCTAATTTTTGTATTTTTAGTAGAGATGGGTTTTTGCCATGTTGGCCTGGCTGGTCTCCAATTCCTGATCTCAAATGATCCATCCACTTCGGCCTCTCAAAGTGTTGGGATTACAGGCAGGAGCCACTGCGCCCAGCCTGACCCACACTGTTTGGTCCACTCTTGTAAGAGCAGTATCTCTTTCTGGGCCTGCTACCTGGTAGGTGCTCAGGAAGTGCTCTTTTAAATGAATGAATGCACCTGGTCCCTTTTATCACCTGCTGAAAAGGGCACTGGTTTCAGCCAGTATCTTCCAATCCCAGTATGTCACTGGGAAGATTAAATTGTTAAAAACCCCTGAGCCTACACGGTAGCCTCTGGGCCTTTTGAAGGGAAGAACAAAGTCAGAGAGCTGTTGCTGTTTGAATCAGCGGCGCTGAAGGGTTCTTGGGAAGTGGAGTGCTCTCTGAGGCTTGTCTGCACGGCAGAGGCATGTGAGTAATCGCATCAGGAGAGTCGGGGGTGCTTGGCTGCTAGACTGATAGGCAGGAGGTGGGCCAGATTCCTCCTAGGCTGGGAGATCCAAGCTGACTGGAATAGTATTTCCAGAAATTGTGATCGACTGAGTTTGCCTGTATAGACCAGAGACTGGGCAGCCGTAGTCTCATGTGAAAACATTATGCAACTCTCCCATTTTCAAGCTCAGCTCACATTTATTGATTTTTTTTTTAACCTCAAAGCCTTTTACAATTTCTTTTGTTATCCATTTAAAAATTAAATTTTAGTAATAACTTTATTGACATATAATTCACATATCATGCAAATCACCATTTAAATTGCAGAATTTTGTGGTTTTTAGTATATTCAGAGTTGGGCAGCCATTGCTGCAGTCAATTTTAGAACACTTTCATCATCTTACTTCAAAAAAATTCCATCCATACCTTTAATCTACTTTCTGCACAATTTCTTTTTTCCCCCAAATGTAAACATAATGCTCATAACAGAAAATTCAGAAAGAACAGGAAAAGATAAAGAGGCAAATAATGACCACCCAGAATTATCCAGCCACTAAGAGATAACCACTTTTGTCTATCTATGCTGATGTACTCACAGACACATAGATTTTGCAAACAGTGACATCTTACACATTCTTTTCACTTATTCCTTCATTTAATATGTAGGACTCTCTTTCCATGTTGAATAAATATAGATTTACATGATGATTTTGGCTGGCCATGGATATATCATAATTTATCTGACTGGTTCTTTTTAAATGAACATTTAGGTTGTTTCTAGTTTTTACATCTACGTACTTGTCCAAATATGTACTTTTGACAAATTCCCAGAGGTGGAATTTCTGGGACAAAGGGTAGGCACATTTTTAAGTGTTGTACATATTACCAAGCCACCCTCCAGTAAGGTTTAGCAATCTGTATTTCTAAGAGCAATTTTTCGAGTATACATTTCTTCAGATCCTTGCCTGCCCCAGCCATTATCAATTATGTTAATTTTTGCATAGCTGATGGACTAAAGATAAATGTCCTTTATTTGCATTTTTAAATTTAATGCTAACGTTGAACATATTTTCATAGAAAGTGGTATAAATATGGGGATCAGGTGTGGTGGCTCACACCTGTAATCCCAGCACAATGGGAGGCTGAGGTGGGTGGATCACTTGTGGTGGGGAGTTTGAGACCAGCCTGGCCAACATGGTGAAACCCCTTCTCTACTAAAAATATAAAAAGTAGCCATGCATGGTGGCGCACACTTTCAATCCCAGCTACTCAGGTGGCTAAGGCAGGGGAATCGCTTGAACCTGGGAGGTGGAGGTTGCAGTGAGCCGAGATTGTGCCACTGCACTCCAGCCTGGGTGACAGAGCGAGAGTGTCTCAACAACAACAAAAGGCATAAATATGGATTGCAATAGTTGTTGTAAACTGACCTAAGCCCATTGGGGCAACTTAGTTCTATTACTTGATACTGTGCTTTTACATAGACTTGGGTTCTAGACGTGACTTTGCCATCAACTGGGACCTCAGGCTGCCTGCTCAACCTCTGGGGGCCTCAGTTTCCTATCCCGTGAAGTGTGGGAGGTGAAGCAGATGATATTTGAGGTTGTTTCCAGATCCATCTTTATCATTCCATATTAAGAATAATAGAAGGAAGCAATGGTGAGGAAACTGAGGCTTCAGCCTGCCTACTGACTTGCTCCAGGTCCCAGAATTCATAAATGACAGCGCAGATTTGAACCCAGGACTTGCTGTGAACCCAGGACCAAGCGTCTTGCTCTTCCCCTGGGTCCAGTCCCCTTTATGGGAAGTGAACATAGATTTGTCAAGATGATTGTTAGTCCCTGCGCCTACTTTAGGGAGTGTGAATCCCCTCCAGGAGGCTGATCCATGGGAGAGAGTTTGGCGAACACAGGGAAGAAAGGATAGAGATTACTGGAAAAATGTCTGGATTTCTATAGACAATTGAGTCTTGACAGAGACAGCTTAGGAGGAGCCGCAGAGAAGCCTGAGGCAAGTGAGAAAGCAGGAAAGCACGCTGTGTAAGAGACAAGCATGGGCTGGGGAGCAGGCGCCAGGAAGCGTGGGTGATCCCAGCCTGGAAATGTACTTTTGCATCAAGGAATTAGAAAGTGAGGCCTCATCTGGGAAGGGCTAGATTAGATTAAATCAGTGTTTCTCTGTAGTCACAGTTTATATGCTCCTGAACCCTCACCAGGCACTTGTGGTGGTCGGGCTCCACAGTCCTCATCAGCTTCATCTCCATTCCCCCTTCTTCCCCTTCTTCCACCTGTAGCTGTTGTTGAAGATGTGCCCAACCCCCTCACATGTCCCTCCTGGTTTCAGGCCTCCACTGTGGCTCAGTTGGTCTCTGAAGGCCTGTGATGTTTGTCTACATGATGAGCCCCTTATCCTGAGCTGGAGTATTTTCCTCTTCCAGGAGGCTGTTCCTAAGCAGCCTGATTCTGGGTAGAATTGACCACCTTCTTGTCTGTGCTCACCCCCTCTACCTTGTACATGTTCTCAAGCACCTGAAACATTTCAATGTCTGTTTTTTTCATACCTGTGTCTCCCCTACTATTTTGTGGCTTTCTGAGAGCAGATAGTCTTATATTATCATTATTTGGAACTCACAGGATTTCTCACATAATAGATATTCAGGTGAAGCTTTTTTTTGGGTGAATTAATGAAACCTGTACTTCAATTCAGTAGACACATATTAAGGAGACTGGGATGGTGTATTAGTTAGTAATACAGTGATAATAGCTGTAGTAACAAATAGTCCCCACAATGTTTATTGGCTCAAACATAAGAAATGTTTTTTTCTCATTCATGTCAAAGCCTAAAATGTGTATTTCTAGTTCAGTGGGAGGCTCTCTTCCACGTGGTAGCTCATGGACCTAGGCCTCTGCTACCTTCTGTGGCCCTGCCTCCCCTTGGAGCTTTGTTGCTGTCAGCATCCATTGGCAGAAGGAGGAAGGAGCCTGAAAAAAAGCACACCCACTTCTTAAAAACCTTGGCCTGAAAAATGGCATGCAGCATTTCTATCTCATTATCCTTGGCTAGAACTCTGACACATGGTCACACCCAGCTGCAAGGGAGTCTGGGAAATGTAGTCTAGCCATGCACCCAGGAAGAACAGGAAATGGAGTTTTGGTGAACTAGCAGTGCTGCCACAGGTGGTGAGTGGGCCTCAACACCTTGTCCCCTGAGCCTTGGTTGAAGGGATGGGGAATGTCTGGCTTGAAGAAGCAAAACTCCTGATAAAGTGATATTTGTGACCAGGACTATAATTTGCCAACCCCTAATCTAGAGAGATCCAAAGTCCCTCCCAACTCTAGACACTGTAATTTTTTTTTATTATGCACCTAGTGTATACAGAACACTAAGACTGTTGCTGGTGGGAGGGGAGGAGGGAGGCAGAGGACAAGCAAGCTTGAACTCCATGCTGTACCAGTTACTGGGCCCTATATTTACGCTTTATAGTGATTATCTTAGTAACTGACATTTGTTAGACACTTGCTGTATGTCAAGAACCGTGCCAAGGGCTTTACGTTCAATCCTCACTTATAATACCCTATTTTATAGTTGAATAAACTGAATCTCAGAGAAGTAATTTGCTCAAGGTCACACAGCTAGTAAGGCACGGAGCTGAGATTTGGGCTCCAGCAAGCTGGTAACAGAGCCTGCCTGCTTAGTGGCTACGCTGTATGTTCCTCATTTGAGCCCAATACCCATTCTACCAAGTAGATATTATTATTGCCACTGAGAGAGAGTCATAATTTGCTATTAAGAGGAATGCGGAATTACTGAAATCACCTTTTTTTTTTTTTTTTTTTTTTTGAGATGGAGTTTCACTCTTTTTACCCAGGCTGGCGTGCAATGGCACGATCTCAGGTCACTGCAACCTCTGTCTCCCAGGTTCAAGTGATTCTCCTACGTCAGCCTCCAGAGTAGCTGGGACTGCAGGTGCATGCCACCACGCCCAGCTAATTTTGTATTTTCAGTAGAGACAAGGTTTTGCCATGTTGACCAGGCTGGTTTCGAGCTCCTGACCTCAGGTGATCCACCCACTTTGGCCTCCCAAAGTGCTGGGATTACAGGCATGAGCCACCACACCCAGCCTGAAATCACCTTTTGAGCTCCACCTAATGTTCTAATTATGTTTTATACATTCTCCTAAGTAGCTGTCATAATAATCCTAAACTAACTTGATGAAGTTGGTATTATTAGCCCTATTTTACAGATGAGGAAACTGAAACTCAGAGAAGCTTAGACACTTGCCTGAGGTCACCCAGCTGGGAAGTGGTTGACTGGGTATGTCAATTAGGAGGCTTCTAGCTGCAAGGAACAAGGCTGGCTTAAAGGAAACAATGAGGAAGGGCATTGACTCACGTCGCTGCTGGTCCACAGTCGGGTGAGGAATCAGCTATTGTCCCAGCGGGAGACACAGTGCGCCCTTGAATTAGGATAATTCATAAAGGCTTTTTATTTTACATATTTATTTTTGTGAGATGGAGTCTTGCTCTCGTCGCCCAGGCTGGAGTGTAGGGGTGCAATCTTGGGTCACTGCAACCTCCACCTGGGTTCACATGATTCTTCTGCCTCAGCCTCCCGAGGAGCGGGACTATGGCCGAGCACCATGACCATGCCCAGCTAATTTTTGAATTTTTAGTAGAGACAGGGTTTCACTATGTTGGCCTGGCTGGTCTCGAGCTCCTGACCTCAGTTGATCCACCTGCCTCGGCCTCCCTAAGTGCTGGGATTACAGGTGTGAGCCTCCATGCCCGGCCTCATAAAAGGATTTTTAAAAATTGAGGTAAAGTTGACCTAAAATTAACCATTAACCATTTTAAAGCATCCAACTCAGTGACATCAAGGACATTCGCAGTGTTGTGCAGCCATCACATCTGTCTAATTCCAAGATGCTTTCATCACCCCAAAAGGAAATTTGTGCCCCATAGTCACCTTGTATTGTTCCTAGCCCCAGCCCATGGCAACCACTAGTCTGCATTCTATCTCTATGGATTTGCCTATTCCAGATATTTCATATAAATGGAACCACAAAATATGTATGATTTTGTGTCTCACTTTCACTCAGCGTGATGCTTTAACACAGTGTTTTCAGGTTTACCCACCTTGTGGCATGTATCAGTACTTCTTTTTTTTATTTTTTGAGATGGAGTCTCACTCTGCCACCCAGGCTGTAGTGCAGTCGTGTGATCTTGGCTAACTGCAACCTCTGCCTCCCAGGTTCAAGCGATTCTCCCACCTTAGCCTTCTGCTATTTGTATGTGTGTGTGTCTGTGTGTGTGTGTGTGTGTGTGTGTGTGTGTGTGTGTTTATGGCTAACCTAGTGGGTGTGAAGTGACATCTCACTGTGGTTTTGATTTGCATTTCCCTAATGGCTAATGCCTTTAAGCATCTTCTCACCTATTTTTTTGGCCGCATAAAGGGATCTTCAAGAAGGTGTAGGCAGGTTGGCCAGGAGCAATGGCTCACGCCTGTAATCCCAGCACTTTCCGGGGCAGAGATGGGAGGATTGCTTGAGGCCAGGAGTTCAAGACCAGCCTGGTAAACATAGCAAGACCCAATCTCTATTTAGAAAAAAGAAGAAGGTGGTGCAGGCAGGTGTAGGGAAGCTCCAGGGTTAGCAAAGCCGTGAGGCTCCTGTGTGTGCCTAGTTTTGAGGAGCAAGGAGGAAATAGTTATTGGAAACTGGAGATGGTGAGGGCTGTGCAAAGGGGCCCTGGCCACAGCTGAAACTTGGATTGAGGCAAGTAGCCATTTCTCAGTGACCCCCAGAGAGGGATCCCCAGGGAAGGAAATCAGGTGCCTCAGCCTCCCTCTCCCTCCTGTCTTCTGCTGGGGCTCCCTGTTGCTAAAACCGACCTGCAGCAGAGGGGGAGCGAACCTTTGCACTGGTCCCTGAGGTCAATTTGGGGTGCAGAGTAGGACAGAAAAGGGAGGACAAGCGGAGAGGGACTGGCATGGTGGCAGCGCAGCTTCCTTTTCCCATAGTTCTTTGGGTTCATCCTTCCTATGTTGGTGTCTCCCCAAGAGTGGTAGTGAGATCGGCTGTAGCCATTTTTAGCTTCACGTCTTTCTTATAACATCCAGAAGAAGAGAGAAAACACTACTTCAAAAACTTTTAGGCAACAGAGAAAGAGCTTTCCCAGAAACCTCCAGCCTCATGTCTGATTGTCCCCAATTGTGTTACATATTTCTTCTAAACTAATTAGTGGCAGACGATGGGAGCAGTTTTAAGCCGGTGAGGCCCACACCTGGGACTATGGGCACATGTGCTTCATGGGAAGGGAGATCCCAGTTGAAGTCAGGAATGAGGAGGGGTACTGGGCAGAAAACCCACAGTGCCATGTCCTTAGGGAGTCCTTGGACCATCTGTTTGACTAAAGCCTGGATTTTTTTCGGCTTCACCATGCACTGGTTGGGGTGAGACAATGCATGCTGGACTCAGGCCTCCAGGAAGGGTTCCTGCCCTGGCTACAGGGCCCGATGTCCCATGTCTGTCTCAGGCCTGCTGGAAAGCCCCATTTCTAGTTTCTGCCTTTTCTCAGGCCTCTTAGGGAGGGTATCCTAAGCCTCTCATTCCTTCTCTGACCCATGTCGCTGAAAGGATGAACTGAAGTGCCTTCCATAGCAGTGATTCCCGGGAGTGAGACTTGACTTAATCAGAGCCACAAGGGCAGAGTTCAACTGGGAGTTTAGGGAAGAAGATCTTTGTGTAGATTTTGCCACAAAAGAAATAATAATTTTAAAAAATTAAAAACCAATCCGATGGCTCCTATTGTATGATTCTGTCCAAATAGGCAAAGCTATAGAGATGAAGGTTATATTGTTATTTTTTGCCAGGGGTGGGTAGGGGGTGGAATGGGGAGTGACTGCTTATGGGATTGGGGTTTCATTTTGAGGCAATGAAGGTGGATTGTGGTGATGGTTGCACAAGTATGTGAATTATGCTAAAAACCATTTAATTGTATACTTTATTTATTTATTTTGAGACAGAATCTTGCTTTGCCACCCAGGCTGGAGTGCAGTGGCACAATCTCGGCTCACTGCAACCTCTGCCTCCCTGATTCAAGTGATCCTTCTGCCTCAGCCTCTGAGTAGCTGGTATTACAGGTGCCCACCATGGCGCCCAATTAATTTTTGTATTTTTAGTAAACATGAGTTTTCACCATGTTGGCCGGGCTGGTTTTCAACTCCTAATTGATCCGCTCGCCTCGGCCTCCCAAAGTGCTGGGATTACAAACGTGAGCCACCGCCCCAGGCCTGAATTGTGTACTTTAAATTGTGATGAATTGTATGTGAATTATAACTCAAGAAAGCTGTTGGATAAAAACATTTAAAAAAAAACTTAGGCTCTTATTCTCTTTGTTTTAAGGCTGAAGTTGATTGCTATCTTATTCTCTAATAAAAGTATACTTTACACCACCTCCTTTCCTCTCTTCTCTCTTCTGCCCAGTGGCCCTGTGGTTCTCCTCCCCTCCCTTAGTCTATGGGTCTCCTGTGGAGCTGAGCCGCTCCCTGTGTCCATCTGGGCACATAAGCAATACCTGGCTAGTCCAGTGAGCATTCTAGCTCCTGGCAACAGAGATTAGTTCAAGGATGGATGAACAGAGTCAATCCTGAGTTTTATTAGAACCACTAGCAAAGCGAAGCTTTCCTGCGGGGATTGCTGAATTGTTTCTGGACATAAGCCTGAAGGCCAGTGGCCCCCTTGGCCAAAGCCTCCCTGAAAATACCGCCCTTCCCCTGTCCAGAAATGCAGAGCCAACAGATGAAGAATAACCTCTCCCTGACCACATCCTCTGAGCCCCTGAATCTAGCTAGGCCCGAATTTCCATCCTTCCTGGACTTGTCAGTTTTGTCGTCAGTCCATACATTTCTCTCTCCTTTTTTTTTTTTTTTTCCCCTAAAGCCAGGACTTGTGGGGTTTCTGTCTCCTGAAGCACGTCTAAGGATGGGTTCTGCAAACTTGGACCCTCCAGCCTGACCCCTTTTTCACAACAATCTCTGGACCATGAGAAGGGACTGCTCTTTCCGCCTGTATCACTTGTGTCAGAATGAGCCAAGAAAACAGCTTCCACAGAGGAAATGGGCTGACAATGGAATGTTCTGACCCAGCACATGAAGTCCTTTGGAAGGGCCCCTGGAAGGGCATCTGGGAACCGCCCAGCATCCTTTCTGTGGGCCCACAGGGAGCAGCCCTGCTGCTGCAGCACACATTCCATTGCACTTCTGCATGTCTGTATGTGTGCACGCAGTTGTACATGGGTTGTATTTCTGTGTGTTTGTATGTGTGCAGTTGTACATGGGTTGCACTTTTGTATGTGTATGTGTGCATGCAGTTGTACATGGGTTTCACTTTTGTGTGTCTATATGTGTGTACTGGGAGCTGTGGCCTTTATTTCTTCCATTTGGCTATGTATTGTCCCATTTGGATCATAGTCATTCAAGGTTTGATGTGCTGGTAACAGAAGGGGGAAGGCTGCCCCATCAGCTCAGGCTGTCATGATACCAGAATGGGAAGTCTGATGCTCTTTCAGCTTTGTCTCCTTGGCTCCGATAGACCTCACAGTGATTGTGGGATGTGGGCATGATGATTTCTGTTTTACCACTGTGGCATCGGAGTCTCCGAGGCACCAATGTGCTTTCCATTAGGTGGTAGCCAAAGCGGGTAGCTGAGCAAAATTTCTTGCCCCTTTGGGGCACTAATGCATTCTGTCTCAGACTAATTCTTTGTAGGTCTCTGTCATTCAGGGGAAATAGGGTACAGAAAGGTGGGAAGCCTTGATTGATTTCTAAGAGAAATCTAGTTTACAGCAGCCCCTGGAAGATGACAGTCAGAGTAACCTGTTTTGGAGATAGTTGCAGAGCAAGTGACTTTCAGGACATCCATGGCTCTGATTAGATAGTGTTGACTGGTCAGCAGCTGGGAACTGACTCGGATGGGAAATGACTGTGTGTGCCCAGAAAGTCTTGGCATGAGGGTGTTTGTTTAGGCATTCATTAATTAATTCAACAAACATTTACTAGGCCAGGCACTGTGCTAACTGCAGTGTCTTGTTACCCTGAAGTTTTCTCTGGAGAGGAGGAAGAGATGGAGTGTGGGGTTGCTTTGCTTACACTGCTATTTTGCCTGCTTGGGTGAGTTTTCAAGGGCCTTCCATTCTAATGGGCACCTGAAATCAGTGGTTTGTCCTCGGGAGTTGGCGACACTGAGTGGGGCAGGGAGTGGCATTGGGCCTGTGGTGAGTCAGCTGCATCTGGGCTTAGCATCCTGCCCAGGTGTGGCCCATTTGGCCTGGGAGACAAACAGCTGTTGAAATAGAAAATATTTAAAACCTTGTTAAAAGGAGAGTCTAGACTCTGGGGAAACTTCATTTTGAAAAGGAGTCTTGTGGAAATTGGCTGATCTTTCTCATTTACAGGCAGTAAACTTTCTAAGAAATGGAGATGGGCTTTCAGGAAGATGTTTAAGGACTGGAACAGTGGGGTTCCCTGGTCACAGGACTTTGTCAGGGTTGGCTGAAATGTAATTTGTTGTAGGACTTCCAGTGGAAGGGCCAGTTTTAGGTCACATGAATATTTCCCTGTAGGTTTTTTTTTTTTTTTTTTTTTTTTTTTTTTGAGACAGGGTTTCACTCTTGTTTCCCAGGCTTGAGTGCAATGGTGCAATCTTGGCTCACTGCAACCTCCGCCTCCCACGTTGAAGCAATTCTCCTGCCTCAGCCTCCCAAGTAGCTGAAATTACAGGTGCCCACCACCACGCCCAGCTAGTTTTTATATTTTTAGTAGAGATGGGGTTTCACCATGTTGGCTGGGCTGGTCTTGAACTCTTGACCTCAGGTGATCCACCCACCTCAGCCTCCCAAAGTGCTGGGATTTACAGGCGAGAGCCACCACACCTGGCCATTTTTTTTTTTTAAGAGACACGGTCTTGCTGTGTTGCCCAGGTTGGAGTACAGTGGCACAATCATAGCTCACTGCAGCCTCGAACTCCAGGGCTCAAGTGATCCTCCTGCTTTAGAATCCAGTGTAGCTGGGACTATAGGCATATACCACCACATCCCACTAGTTTTTAATTTTGTTTAGATGTGAAGTCTAACTATATTGCCTATGCTGGTCTTGAACTGCTGGCGTCAACCTATTCTTATGCCTCAGCTTGAATTTCCTTGTAGTTTAAAAGGCATCCTCAGTTTCCCATTTTGGCAATGTATATAGGTGTCTTTTTGATGCTTTCCTTATTTTTTTAAATCTAATTCTGTTCACGTATACATCAACATATAATTTATTGAGCACCTGCTGTGCACTAGGCATTTTAAGAGTTATGGAAGTGGGCTAAGCACAGTGGCTCACTCCTGTAATCCCAGCACTTTGGGAGGCCAAGGTGGGGGCTTTGCCTGAGGTTAGGAGTTCGTGACCAGCCTAACCAATATGGTGAAACCCTGTCTCTGCTGAAAATACAAAAATTAGCTGGGCTGTGGTGCTGCGTGCCTGTAATCCCAGCTACTCAGGAGGCTGAGGCAGGAGAATCACTTGAACCTGGGAGGCAGAGGTTGCAGTGAGCCAAGATTGTGCCACTGCACTCCAGCCTGGGCGATAGAGGGAGACCCTATCTCAAAAAAAAAAAATAGTTATAGAAGTGAACAAACAGTATTCCT
>CAUYLG010021772.1:0-35093 GCA_963573385.1 Cacajao melanocephalus
TTCCTGTCTGTATAATTGTTTGAGAGGATTTTAAAATTATTTTTACATAAAAGCATAATTCTCAAGTAAGATGTAGCTAAAATGTTGCTCCTTTTTATACTGATTATTGCTGTTACCAACATTAACTACTTAAAAGTTAATCTCTCATCAAAAATTATCAATTTACATCATTTAACTTTTAAACATTTTATTACCAAAAATTACTTAAAAATAATCAATATCCAGTTTTATTATATCTACATACATATATATATGTATGTATTATATATACATATATATGTACGTGGATATAATATATCTACATACATATATGTACATATATGTATGTATGTATTATATATACATATATACATATATATAGGTGTATGTGTTATATATACATATATACGTATATATAACACATACACCTATATATGTATATATATGTATATACATATATATATACATATATATGTATATATACACACACATATATAGGTGTATGTGTATATATACATATATATATACATATACAGGTGTATGTGTTATATATACGTATATATGTATATATAACACATACACCTGTATATGTGTATATATATATATATGTATATACATATGTATATACATATATATGTATATACATATATATGTATATACATATATCTCAGATATGTAACATACATATATATGTATATGTATATACATATATCTCAGATATGTAACATAAGAACTATCCATAGTACATATGCAGAAGTAATCATTTAAAAATCTTTGTCCGATTTTGCTTTAATGTACGTTTTTAAGGACAATCTCACACACAAATCTGAAATTCTTATGGAATCATTTCTATATAAAGGCAAGTTTATATGCTTTATTATATTTAATATTTTTAATAACCTTGTAAGGAAGGAATAATGCCTGTTCTATGGATAAAGGAGCTGGATTAAGAGATGGCAAGCTCATTACCACAATAAGTTTTATGGATCAGATATAAATATGGAGCTATTTTAGCCAACATCCATTCTATGTCCAATCAAACCCAGAAATAAAATTTTATCATTTTCAGTATTTGAAACATTTTGGTACTCTGAATCCTATCATCTATTATTGAGGGGAATATAATTGAAACAATTCTTCAGGAAGATAAAGAGCCTTAAAACAGCTTTATAATCTTGATTCTACAATCCAGTCTTTATCTACCTAAAGAAAATAATTAGAAATATTATAGAAGTTTATATAAAGGACATCCAATGCATTATTACTTTAATAACAAAAACTCAAAACAACTTAACATCTCATAAATGGTGGTACATCTTTGTACTTACGTGTGCTAAATATTACACAGACATATTTGCCTATGGCTTTTCATCAGCTTGGCATATACCTGCCCTTCCCTTCAACTGGCTGAGTTCAAAACTAAGCTCCACACTTCCTAAACAGCCTTTCCACACTCTTCAGTTCTGGATTAGATGTCCTAAATTGTGTACCCACAGCATTCTGTGTTCTCTCTCATCATGATCATTAGGCAATGGAAGTATCTACTGGATCGTTTCTCCAACAAGTGATGTCCACTTGGGGGTTAGAATGAATCTCAGTCATAATTATTTACCTAATGGCTTATACAGTGTTTTTAAAACTGCAGATTTAATTGACTGGAAATTAAATAGTTAACTAAATTTTAATTCAACAGTTCAACTAAATTGAAAAAAAAATATTTTCAAAAAAGAAAAAGAAAAAAAAAAAACCTTTTACAAAGCCAGGGACATGAAGAATCTAAGAACACACAACTGATTAAAGGAATAACTATAAGAGAAGCCAAATTTCTTGATATTCAAAGTCATAAACTAAGTTTATATCTTTATCTTTAAAATTATTTACAACTCTTAAGATATGTAAGATATAATTTATTTAGCATTATCCTATATTAAGGTGAGATTTAAGGAAAATATAGTTACAAATAAACTCAACCCAATAGGAAATGCATACATGCTAATGGAAACATTAATAGCTGACTCACAATAACACTCTGTCCAAAATGCAGCATCTGTATATAGTGTATTATAATAGTGTAATTTAACTATAAACTGTGGGTAAGATATGGTCTTTTCCATAACCGAAAGCAATTGTCACTAATTGCTTGCCAGATGATCTCAGTGTGAATTCTACTCGAATTATCAATGCTGAATGCAATACTTGCTACAGGCAATACATGCTATAATGAAAGCCACATTAAAAAATGTATTTGTGGTGTCAGGCAAGAAAATACTGATAACGCCAGTCTACAATAAAACAGAAACTAAAATTCTACACAGGATATGCTTTGTAAATATCAATACAGTGGCAAGGCAGCAATGTTCACTGGTACAAGATTAGCATGTTAATGAAATTAACAACTTGGTATTGGGCCAATACGGTATGACGGATGTGACTCTTGCATAGCAGCATTTGAAGTGGCTGAAGAATGTAGCCATAATTCATGTTGGTGTATCAAAAATAGTCATTTTCAAAATCAGGAAGACCCTTTACATCATGAAAGGCTTCAAATGTACACAGGAAATAAATATTGGTAGTTTAAAAAAAGCCCACGGGGCAAGGAGGAGGAAAGAATATAGCATAAGCAGAAGTGGAAAGATACTTTTGTCTATGCTATATTATTCCTTCACATATATATATATATATATATATATAAAACAAAACTTAGGCAATAGGCATAAAAACATTTGACCCTGAAGTTGCATTTTTGTGCCCAATATACTATGCGTGGGGAAAGTTAATTCCTGACTACATGAAATATAAAGTGATGGAAGCATCTCTTAAGGAGGTACGTGTCCATCAAATCTTACCAAAGTGCAAACTAAAATAGTATTCTACAAATTATAATGAAAAGAAATGACTTTATTGGAAGAATTAATTTTTATCTGCCCAGAGTAGTAAAAAGTCAGATAAATCTGAATAGTGACAAGACGGAAGTATGTCATTCACTACAGGTGGAGAAAGAGATTTCCTTTCTGAAAGCTTCCAGTGCCTCTCTGATCAAACTACAAGCAGGTTCCTCTTAGCCCACTTTTCAACTAGGCCATGACCATGGCACTGTCCCTGGCTTGCCATTAACAAAGAATACTGCTAGATCTATTTATGAGAGTTCCCACACCCTTGATTTATGATCACTTTGGCTATCTGATAAAATTCTTCATTCACCACCACTGTGGGCTAAGTGTTTGGCCTGCCATTAGCAAGGATCTTGTTAGGTCAGGTTACCAAGAAAGTCACTACCTCTGAAGTTTACCAGGTCCCTCTTAGTAACTTTTCATCCACCGCCCTCTATCACTCTACTCATTGGCTGTACATTCCTACCTGTCCTTGTGTTTGTTACTGAGTTCAATTTCTGTCCCCTATTGCAATAGTCTTGAGCACTATTCTGTTAGTACTCATGACTACAGTCTTCCTTATAACTTTTAACAGATTTTGGAATAATCTCTGTTTGACAAATTAGGGTAACCCCAAGAAAGTGTTTAAAAAGAAAACTTGATTCCCTTTCTTAAAGAGAAAATGAGAAAGACAGATCTGACACAGACGTATCAGCAATAAGTACTGGGTTATTTTTGCTAAATTTTGTATAATTGAAATATTAGAGTTAAAATAATAATCTAAAGTTAATTTAAAATTGTTAATGGGCAGATAAGTTATTCACTTGCTTCAGTATCAGAAAGTCAAAGAAGAATCCCTATAGTTTAGAAATGTTAAAATGCTTTCCATTTTGAATTAATAAGAAATATTTTTAAACTCGTATAGAAAATTTGTTACGACTATTGTTTATAGACAAGATTTGAATTTTAAAGGTGAATAATCAAAATTGTACTCTCCAGCACAGTTGTGATTAAGAAACTACAAATAAACTGATTCATAGAACTTTTGCTCTTGATCATAACAAGGAAATTTTTGCATTAAAATCTATTTGCCTAAAATAACGGAAGATGCCATTTTACATCTCAAGAAAGAATACCCAAATAAGCATATTTATCAATGTCTTCAAATACGATATTTGATTTTTACAACACTTTTTAAATTATATTTTTATTTTAAAAATAATTTTACTACATAATTTTACATCAGGAATATGCATAGGGACCTTGCCAAAGTTGAGTTCAATAATTAACTTTCATTTAGGACGTTTACGAAAAAATTAGGTTGTTATCTCTTTCCAAGCCTCTGTTGAACCACTAAGAGGTTAAAATACATTACACTGCTTTCATCATTGTTAAGCCTAACGTGCTTGGTAATAGACATTTTGAGTATGCTATTTTCATATTTGGACCTGATATTTACATTTTTGTTATTGAGAATATTCAACCTCTAAATAAATGAATATTCTGGAACATAAAAACTAAATGAGTTTTGTTGTTAATTATATCATGAATAAATAATAACAAAAGTAGTAAACAGGGTTCCAAAATATTCTTCATAATCTAAATACAGTAAACATAATACTAATATATTTGTTATACTGTACTTTCCTCAACAGTGTACTCTAATTTTGATGTTTTTCAGTCCCAGGAAGGTTGGAAGCTTTTGGAAAGCCATATGTATGGCTTTACACAATGTAAAATGCCTTGCTACATGTGGAGTCTCTTTAGATTTTTAAAAATGCAAATAAAATCCCTTACAGCCTAAATTTCAAATAATTATGTCTACTTTACTTTTGTAACGTTGCATACTTTTGTAACGTGTAAACATATGTATATATGTATATAAATATATGTTTACATGAGTGAATATATACATTTATGTATATATGAGTAAATATGGACACACACATATGAATATAAAAACATATTCACTCTCATGTATACACATATACATTTAAAGGCATATATTGTATATAGAGAGATATATTGACATATATTGATATGTTGTACATATGCATACATACTACACACACATGCACACACATATGCAAATATACACTGTATTAGTCAGTTTTTCACATTGCTGATTTGAAAAGACATTTGAAACTGGGTTATTTATAAAGAAAAGAAAGTTTAATGGACTCGCAGTTCCATGTGGCTGGGAAGGCCTTACAATCATGGCAGAAGGCTAAAGGCACATCTTCCCTGGCTGCAGACAAGAGAGAATGAGAGCCATGCAAAAGGGGAAACACGTCATAAAACCGTCAGATCTCAGGAGACTTAGTCACTACTACGAAAACAGTATGGGGCAGCTGTCTCATGATTCAATTATTTCCCACTGGGTCCCTCCCAAAATATGTAGGCATTATGGAAGCTACAATTCAAGATGAGATTTGGGTGGGGTCACAGCCAAACCATATCATAGACATATACATACAATATACTGACATATATTGATATATTGTACACACACACATATTCACTCTAGAGTAAACACATATGCTTGACATCAGGGAAAATACTGAGTTATCTATTTTATTTGTTGAGAGACCTAATTATTTGAAATTAAATTTGAAAGAGGCTTTATTTCCACTTTTAAAAATTTTAAGAGACTCCATATGTAGTAATACACTTGAAAGCCCAATAACAATGTTAATTAATTTATTATAAAGAGGGCAGAATTCATCTTAAATTTGAACAGTATTGTGATATCATATATTAAGCCTGATCCCATAAATAGTGACTTTATTTTTATTTAAACTTCTAAATTGAACTCATATTTTAATGATAGGGCTCATATATTCATGTATTTCAGTTCTGCAATAACTTGTTTAGAATTAATCATACTCCATAAAGTACAGTGAATAATTAATATTTTATTTATGTTTTGGTTCAATTGATTTTGATTTTGAACTAATATTTATCTATTTGTAAATTTATTCCACCTTCACTTTCAAAAAGATGTTGAAGGAGTTGAACCTCTCCATGATGTACTGCCATCATGCGTTGCCTTGCCAAATAGAATGTTAAAATCCACCAAATCAGAATGATAGATTTGATTGCACACTAATGAATCAAAATAATATCAAAATTTATGTCTATGACTATTAAGCCACTTAGCAGATGCTGGATACCACCATTTGTGTATAAAAGGTTTTCTTCCTTGCATATTCACTGGCACATGGGGAGTTTATAGAGGAAAAAAATGTATGTCTCAACCTTAATCTTAAAGATTCTCTATCTGTAGCTCTGGGAGGGCAGCCACTGTCCAAAATTATCACTGTGAGCTTATTTGATGCTAATCACTGTTTAAATGCAAGGGATTCATGTCAACAGGAAACATTCTAGTGAATGAGGCAGATGCAAAAGTAAATATGTTGTTATATAACTGCAACTTAGAAAGAGAAAGCTTTCCAGAAGAACATTAACTTAAATCTCTATTTTGTGAGCACTTAAAATGTGCCAGGCATGGTGCTTCTCACAATTTGTTACAAGTCTTACAATAAGAATCTGGAGAAATTTCAATAGCAAAAAAGTCCATATAATTTGATTTTAAGATGGGGAAAGAATCTGAGTTAGACATTTTTCGAAAGAAAGTAAATAAGTAGCCAACAGGTATTTGAAAAAAATGTTCAACATCATTAATCATTAGTAAGATGCAAATTAAAGCCACAAGAAGATATAAACTCACATCCATTACAATGGCTAAGGTAAGTAATGTCAAGGATTCAGAGAAAAGATAACCCTTATACACTTTTGGTGGGAATGTTAATTAGTACATATATTATAAAAACTGTATGCTTTCACAAAAAAATTAAAAATCAGAATTACCATATTATCTAGTTATCCTACTTTGAGTATACGTTCAAAGGAAATTCAATCAATATGTAGAAGAGATATCTGCACTCCTAAGTTCACTGCAGCCTTATTCACAATAGTCAAGATTTGAAATCAGACTCAAGCGTCCATCAGTAGATGAATACACATGAAACACATGGTAAATACACAAAATGAAAATTAAAATACAAGGAAATTATGTCATTTGTAATGAATGAATCTAAACGATGTTATCCTAAGTGAAATAAGCCAGGCACAGAAACACAAATACTGCATAATCTACTTTATACATGTGGAATCTAAAACAGTCAAATTCATAGAAAAAGACAGTAGAGTGGTGGTTAGCAGAGGTTGTATGGTAAGAGGGATAGAAAGATGTTGGCCAAAGGGTACAAAGATTCAGTTAGACAACAGAAATACGTTTTTGAGATGTACTGCAAAATAAGACGACAATAGTTAATAATAGTGTATCACACATTATAAAATTGCTAAGACAGTACATTTCAAATGTTCTCATCTCAAAAAATGCCAAGCATGTGAGGCAATGAATTTAATTACTCCACACTGTTAGACAAACATGAAAACATCACATTGTGCCCCAAAAATATATACAACTAAATAAAAAAGGTCTGGAGATGTGCACACTCATACACACAGAGAATAGTGGATGAAAACAAAAAATCTGTGGCGGGTGCTTATAAGAGATAAGTTGTATTGGAAATAGCATTGGTCTGCCATTGAAATTGAGCCAACTCTGCCAAGTAGCAAAGATGTGATCTTAAGTTTTTGCTTATCAGTTTGGCCTTTAAAAATTTTTTTTTAAATAATTTAGGAGTTGAACTAGATAAATTATTTCCAATTTCCTTAGCCTCTAAGAATCATTTAACATGACTCTAGGACGAGTTTTAAAAATACATATACATATGATTTTTGGATACATAAAGTAGCACTAGACTATATAAAAGGTGGCACTTGCTTTTATTAAGAATTCCATATTCTACTTGGAATAATAATTATTTCAAGTTTATAAAAGCCTCTGGTGTAGTTCACTACATACATATGCAGGCATTTATATGTATAGGTTTGTACAGTAAAGTGCCTATAATCCCTGCTACTCAGGAGGCTGAGGCATGAGAATCACTTAAACCTGGGAGAGACGAGTTGCAGTGAGCCGAGACTGCACCACTGCACTCCAGCCTTGGTGAAAGAGCAAGACTCTGTCACACACACAAAAAAAGTTATCTGGTAAATATTTCAATAAGTTAATAGCTTTCAAACAGACTCCATGAGGGTCAATCATGCAGTCGTCCTTGGAGGTAAATGTATTCTCTTTAGACCCCTAAATCTTCTTAATAAGTATATAATTAATAAAATTTGTGCATTACTGTAAGGACTCTAAGAAAAGAAATACTGTAAACAAGATGTAATGTATCTACAGAAATTAAAAACAAGGAACTATGCTCTTTTAGCTGTTATCACAATGAATGATCTCTAATAATAAATTATTTAGATTTAGTTAAATGGCAGCTGTACAGGCAGAATTCTGACCCAAACTTATTCTTAAATCCATGCCCTTCACTGAATCTCTGATTTTACATTGTCAGTATCACAAGAAACAGTGATGCATACCAGGATCTGAATCTGTCACCTTCCTCATTGTTTCATTCAGGACAAGCTTATTTTCAGCCCAATGCATTCCATATCAGGAGACACCAAAGAAAATTTTAAGCATGTCTTCAGACTTCTTCAGACTTGGTACCAAGTTATATTTGTTTTGATAAATGCCCCCTCCCTGCCTCTTTTTTTTTCTTATTGCTGAGATTTAGAGCTGAACATGGAGTCAGTACTGATGACTGCATTCTCCTGCAGTATGAGATTTCTTGACTTGATTACTTGCTTAATGCAAGCTTTCCACTTTCTTTTGTAATTCCTCCTTTGGCTCTGAAATCTTTTTTTCTGAGCCTAGTTTATTTGTAGTTGGTACCTGTGACCTAAGTAAAGCCTTATTTCTTGCTGAGTGCTGGCCTGCATTACTGAATTCTGCCTGTGCCTGAGCAGGATGAAGCTGATAACAAAGCATAACACAGGCTCTGGGAACCGAAATACACAAGTCTTTGACCTGAATTTCCACTAGGTCATGAATATTAGAACCAGGCAACTCATTATAAAACATGACATACAATCCATTTTCTATACAATCCATTTTCTAAATCAAATTGAAAAGGCATTATTAGGAAATAACTTATAATAAAAACAGTTTTTATAATTCATATTGATAATAATAGGCATTGTCCTTGTGAAACAGTATTGTGACTGTACTCTAGATTATATCCTATATACTCTTCAAAGCATTCACATACTAGAGTGAAATACCTTCCTCTTTTCCAGTAATCATACTCTTTGACAATTTTCAAATGTTCTTATTAATATTATATTTTAAGAACTACAAATAATAGGAATAGTTATTGTTAGATGTAATAGTGTAACAGTGAAACAGCAAAAGAACTGTCATAACTAACTCCATTTTTGTTTAAGGGGCCTTTATCCATTCTTACAAGTAGGCTAGAATAATTTTATAACACTCATAATATGCAAAGACACCAATCATATAATTTTTAAAACTAACTCTGGAATTAAAGAAAAATTATTGTAAAAATTAACTATATTTCTCATGAAATATTTATAGGAGCAATGTGACCTGACCAAGGGCAAAACAGTTTCCAACCTCATTAGACCCTTACTGACACTCGGATGCCTGCAACCCTTGGTCCCACCACCTCTTGTTCCTAATACTCTCCTCTTCCCTCTGCCCTTAACAAAAAAAGAGGCTGAAATTTGTACTGACCTAAGATGATACATTAGGATGCTAGCTGACCATTTTCTTGGTTTGCTGACTCTCAGAATAAACCCACTTTCCCTCCCACCAACCCAACACTCCTCTCTCATATTTGGCTTTCAAGTGGTGAGCAGCTGAACTTAGATTTCGTTGTAACAGGGTATCAATTTTACAAGCTTTGCCACTGTTTTCTTAGCACTAACTCACAATATATAGAAATACCATTCACTTCTCTCAACATTTGCTATGAGCTCTCTAGTCCAGTTTGTAATCATTACCTGGTCAGTTTTAGAAGCCTCTTGCTGGCCTACTGACCTACCAGTTTCTACTTTAAGCAAATGTAACTATCTTGCTTAAAACCTTTTAAAGAACCTACTCACGCTCCTTAAACCCAAACATGTATGACTCTTTACAAAGCTTTACATAAACTATTCTATCCCTATTTGTGACCTTGTACACATTTAGATTAATTCTTTTTCTCAAACCTTTATCATCCTGAATTCTTTTGTGCTTTCACCCCTTTGTACTAGCTGTCTCAATCTGCCTACTCACTTCTTTCTTTTTTTTTTTAATTTTTATTTTTTATTTCAATAGGTTTTGGGGGAACAGGTGGTGTTTGGTTACAAGCATAAGTTATTTAGTGTTGATTTGTGGGATTTTGGTATACCCATAACCTGAGCAGTATACACTGTACCCATTGTGTAGTCTTTTATCCCCCTACTTTCACCCTTTCCCCTCAGTTCCCAAAGCCCTTTGTATCATTCTTATGTCTTTGCATCCTCAAAGCTTCGCTTCCACTTATGAGTAAGAACATTCGATGTTTGGCTTTCCATTTCTGAATTACTTCACTTAGAATAATGGTCTCTAGTATTGACACACACTACATTTTATCTACTCATTAATTAATGCATATTTGGGTTGGTTCCAAATTTTTGCAATTGCTAATTGTGCTGCTATAAACATGCATGCAGAAGTGTTTATTTTATACAGTAACTTCTTTTTTCTGGGTAGATACTCAGTAGTGGGATTGTTGGATAAAATGGCAGATCTACTTTTAGTTATTTAAGGAAATAACCTTTCCATAGTGGTTGTGATGGCAGCAGCAGCAGCCCATCTGGAGCGACCGCTGGGAAGATGCCAGCTGCAGTTGGGGAGGCGTGGCTGGGGCTGTGCACTCCACAGCCTGCAGGGGCCACGAACAGGCAGAAGCCCCGCCTTCTACCAAGTAGGTGGGGTGGGAGCCCTGCACTTCTTGGTGCAGCTGCAGCTGCCCAGCCGTGGTTCTGAATCCAGGTATCCCTGCACTCTCAGGGGGCTTTTTAATGCTGTGTTGTTGACAATAGCCTTATAGTATAGTTTGAAGTTGAGTAATGTGGTACTTCCAGATTTGTTCTTTCTCTTTAGTATTGCTTTAGCTATGAGGGCTCTTTTTTGGCTCCATAAGAATTTTAGAATTATTTTTTCTAATTCTGTGAAGAATGATGGTGTTATTTTGATGAGAATTGCATTGAATTTGTAGAGTGCTTTTGGCAGTATGGTCAAAACCTAATCACTTTGGATATATTTCATTTTAATATACTCATGTATGTTCTATCTCCCTAATTTATAAATTCTTTTTTTCTTTATTTTTCTTTGAGAGAGAGTTTTGTTCTGCTGCCCAGGCTGTGGGCCAGGAGTGCAATGGCACACTCTCGTCTCACTGCCATCTCTCCTTCCCAGGTTGAAATGAGTCTCCTGCATCAGCCTTCCAAGAGCTGGGATTATAGGCACACACCACCAGGCCCAGCTAATTTTTTGTATTCTTAGTAGAGACGGGATTTCACCATGTTGCCCAGACTGGTCTCAAACTCCTGACTTCAGGTGATCTGCCTGCCTTGGCCTCCAAAGTGCTGGGATTACAGGCATGAGCCACCACACCTGGCCAGCCTAATTTATAAATTCAATGAGAACAAGAACAATGTTACTTGCCTCACAGTTCTGCTACAGCACCAGAATATAAGTAGATATGCAGTCAATAATAGTAAAATGGATGAGTGAAAACCAGGATAAGTATGTATTCCAGACGTCATCACTCCATTTAAAAGAGGATGAAAAATACACCCACATTTGTTTGGTATTTCCAAAGACACAGAATTTTGGAATTCAATCCAGTGTTATATATATTGTAGTACATTGTCCTTCTTAGACCCTTATTATTATTTTGTAAAGAAGCTGGCACCTTAAATTAGCTAAGATTTAACTGCACATTTAAAAAAATCTGAAACACTCTGACTTCTTTTTTCAGTCATTTACATTTTCTCATTTGATTTATGCTGAGGGAAACTATCAAGGGAGTAAAAGTTAATATATCCTTTGGCACATTTAAAGGATAATTCAATTAATGATTTCATAGATCCAGTTCTCTGTGTTCTGTCATATGCAGAAAAAGCTATGGCAATTAACTGGATTCAGTCCATGTACCATGGGAATTCTAATGGCTATGTGGAATACTAAATTAGATGTGTGCTTATTGCCAACTAACCATAACATTGGATATGCAGTTTTTGTTCTAAATTGGAACAGCCAAGTTATGCATAAATCTCAGAATATTTTTTGATCCTTGATTCATAAGCATATTTTTAATTAAGGAATACCTATATGTGACTTCTTAGCACACACCGGCTTTCTCTCTGTCATTCATGATAAAATCTTTACTGAGCATAAGAAAAATTTGATAAGTCAAGTGAATTATTCATCTTTGTAATATTATTCTCCTTTTTCTTATCAGAATGTCTTTCCTTCATCAAGTCATACATAAAATACTAACAAAAATCTTGTAGCTATACTTCCGATGGCTAATTTGCCTTCTATTTGTTACATTATGTAACTGAATTTTTCATGAATGGCTATATCATTTTTAAGTATAATTTCACCTAGGTATTTACAAAACAAAGTTTAAATGAACCTCTTTCATAAAAATTTCCAGAGTTATCAAAGGAAGAATTATTAGTGATAAAGAAATGTCAGTATTCAAATTGTTTTATAAATAACAGCCTGTTTTCTTCATAATTAGCCTTTCAAAACAAACCTGTATATATCCAAATAAAATTAAAATCTTGATTTATTAAGATGTGGTCTTTAAATTTTATATGCAATACTCATTAGATTAATAAAGATCTATTAATATAATTAAAGTAAGTGGTCAGAAGGAAAAATTTTGGTGAGGTAAGAAAAAATTGTACAGGACAACTGTTTTAGCATTGATGATGTCCTAATAGTTGCATCACAGAAATTAATTATTTTATACTATCTGAAAAAAATCACAGAAAAGCTACAGGGCTACAATAACCAAAACAGTATGGTACTGCTACAAGAGCAGACATATAGACAAATGGAGCAGAATAGAGAACCCAGAAATAAGACTGCATGTCTATAATTCTCTGATCTTCAACAACCGTGACAAATTAAGCAAAGGGAAAAGGATTCCCTATTCAAGAAACGTTGCTGGGATAGCTGGTTAGCCATACGCAAAAGATGAAAATGGACGCCTTCCTTATACTACATACAAAAATTAACTCAAGATGGATTAAAGACTTAAATGTAATTCCAAAAAGTATAAAAACCCTGGAAAGTAACCTACATAATATCACTCAGGACATAGGCATGGGCAAAGATTTCATGATGGACACACCAAAAGCAATTACAACAAAAGCAAAAATCAACAAATGGGATCTAATTAAAGAGCTTCTGCAAAGCAAAGTAAACTATCAACAGAGTAAACAGGTAACTTACGGAATGGAAGAAAATTTTGCAAACTATGCATCTGACAAAGGTCTAACATCCATAAGAAACTCAAATAAATTTACAAGAAAAGAAAACAACCCCATTAAAAAGTGGTCAAAGGACATGAACAGACACTTCTCAACAGAGGACATATATATGTCCAACAGTAATATGATAAAAAGCTCAACATCACTGATCATTAGGGAAATGCAAATAGAAACCACAATGAGATACCCATCTCACATCAGTGAGAATGACTGTTAATAAAACGTCAAAAAACAACAGATATTGGCAAGGTTGTAGAGATAAAGGAACACTGTTACACTGCTGGTGGTAGTGTATATTAGTTCAACCATTGCGGAAGACTGTGTAGCAATTCTTCAAAAACCTAAAGACAGAAATGCCATTCAACCCAGCAATCCCATTACTGGGTATATACCCAAAGGAAGGTAAATCATCCTATTATAAAGACACATGCATTTGTATGTTCACTGCAGCATGAATGGACAAAGACATGGACTCAACCTAAATGTCCATCAATAATAGGCCACATAAGGAAAAGGTGGTAAATGTACACCATGGAATACTATATAGCCATAAAAATGAATGATGTAATGGCCTCTGTGGGGACATAGATGGAACTGGCGGCCATTATCCTTAGCAAACAAACTCAGGAACAGAAAATCAATTATTACATGTTCTCACTTACAAATTGGAGTTAAATGATGAGAACACATGGACACATACAGGGGAGCAATACACACTGGGACCTATCAAAGGGTGGAGGGTGGGAGGATAAGGAAAAATAACTAATAGGTACTAGGCTTAATACATGGGTAATGAAATAATCTGTACAAAAAACCCCCTCTGACTCAGGTTTACCTATGTAACAAACCTGCACTTGGACCCCTGAACTTAAAAGTTTAAAAAAAAATAGAAAATTTTTTTTGGCATTAGACTGAACTCATTGATAATTGCTCTTACAATCTTAGAAAAGGTTTTAGCAGCCCAATAAATATCAAAGATGATTTAAACAAAGAGGATTATCATAAAATGACGTGTACCTAACCAGTAATGTTTCAAATTCTGTTGCATGTGAAGAATTTTGAGATATCAAGAGTACTAGAAATTATTGTTTAAAGAGGAGATTTGCTCTGATCAGGCCTTCATCTTCATTCCAGGGGGCAGGATGTTTTTCATGTCCACAATACTAAAGCAGAGACAAGACATTTTAGTGTTGCTGAGCTGTAAATTTGAAATGAAGGGATCTTTGTGAATAAATACACTAATTTGAATTAGTCATATATGCTTTAATATCACATTAGATTCAGATTAAATACTATCTGATCCTTATATGTTTTAGCATTGTATTAGATTCAGATTCAATATTACCTTGCCCTTAGATTCTACTTCAAAATACTGTGATGATGTTATCTTTCAAAGAGTATTTTTCTCTTATTGCTCATTTGTATGCTATCTATGAAACATATTGTTTTAGAAGTGCATTAAGTTATACGTTGTTTTATGATGCTTTCTAAGCCATTCTACAAAAGTAGATTCTGGTTCCCTAGACTTATTGAAATATTTGTAAGTATCTTCAATTATTTGCATGTTTGAAAAGTACTAATAGTCTATTTCTAGTGTTGTACAATAAATGTTATTAATTATTATTTTATTATATTATTACTTGAGATGCGGTCTTGCTGTATTGCTCAGGCTGGTCTTGAACTTCTGGGTTCAAATGATCCTCCTGCCTCAGCCTCATGAGGAGGTGTGATTACAGGCATGCACTACCACACTTGACTAAACATTATTAAACTGAATAACAAAAAATCAAAGGTTTTTAAAGGAAGATACAGAAATACCATTTTCTTCTTGAATATCTTTAAAGCAGCTTACAAAAATTTATTTGTTTTTCTTATCAATATATGATGACTATCCAAGCAAGTTGGAAACCACTTAGAGAATAATGTAGATGTACGTATTTTCACATAGGTGAATACTATTTTAAAACTAAGCACATTACCCTTTTGACCACACATTTAGCAAAAAAGCACAATTTACATTATACATAGAATGTAATATTTCCCTGTGATTATTTTTTCTTGATTTCTACAATTGCATGCATTTCTTAAAATAGAGTCGAGTTGTTTTATAAATTACTGAAATAATTTGAATAAAAATATATAATAAACTCCATTTTTTCTTTAATGTACTCCATTCTAATTAATATATGCTGAATATGTTATTTGTCCTTTTTAAAAAGATGGTCCATAATAGTTATATACATTTATATGAAAGTGATGTCAAATTACAATAATACTATGAAACTCACTTGATGTATTGCAATAGTATCGCTACTGGTCTTTCTCCCCTGCTTCTACCTTTGTACCCCTTTCAGTCTATTCTCAGCTCTGTAGTAAAGGTTATTCTCTTAAAATATGATCTGAGAATATTGCTTGCACCTCTGATCAAAACTCTCCAGTGGCCTCTCATCCTTTTCAAAGTCCTCCTTAATATTATAAAGCTCTATGTTAGTGCTGTCTAAGAGCTATGCAATGGGAGCCACCTATGCAATGTTAAATTTTCTACGAGCCATATTGAAAAAGAGAAAGAGTAAAAGTCAAATTAATTGTAATAATATAATGTAAGCCAGTATATTTAAAGTGGTATAATTTCAACCTGTGGTCATTATAAAAATATAATAGCCATGACAGGGAATCAACTTAAGTGTTCCCTGATGTATGAATGGATAAAGAAAATGTGAGCTGTGTACACAACAGAATGCTATTCAGCCATAAAATAGATTGTAATCTTATGTTTTGCAGCAATATGGATGAAACTAGAGGACACTGAGTGAAATAAGTCAGGCACTAAAAGATAATGTTCTCACTTATATGTGGGAGCTGAAAAAATTGATCTCATGGAGGAAGAACAGAATGGTGGTTACCAGAGGCTGGAAAGGATATTGGGCAGGGAAGAATGAAGAGAGATTGGTTAATGGGTACAAAATTACAGTTAGATAAGAGGAATAAGATGTAGTATTTGGTAGCACAAGAGGGTAACTATAGGTAACAATAACTTATTGTATATGTCAAAATACCTGTAAGACTTAGAATGTTCCTACTATGGTTTGGCTGTGTTCCTAGCCAAATCTCATCTTGAATTGTAGCCACCATAATTCCCATGTGTCATGGGAGGTAATTGAATCATAGGAGTGGGTCTTTCCAGTGCTTCTTTTGTGGTAGTGAATAAGTCTCATAAGATTTGAAGATTTTATAAAGAGCAGTTCCCCTGCACACACTCTCTTGCCTGCCACCATGTAAGACATGACTTTGCTCTTCATTTGCCTTCAGCCATGATTGTGAGGCCTCCCCGGAGCCATGTGGAACTGTGAGTGGATTACATCTTTTTATTACCCAGTCTTCGGTATGTCTTTATTAGCAGCGTGAGAGCACACTCATACAGTTCCCAACACAAAGAAATAATAAGTGTTTTAAGTAATGGATATCCCAGTTACCCAGACTTAATGACTACACATTGCATGCTTGCATCAGAATGTAATGTGTACCCCTTAAATACGTACAACTAATACATATCCATATAAATTAAAAATAGGTAAAAAAATTAGCAAGATATTTTATATCCTTTATTTTTTGTTCCAAGATTTCAAAACCTGCTGTGTACTTTCCACTTATAGCATATCTGAAGCCACTAGATTTGTATCGGGAAATTTCTGCCTTTAGATTTTATGCAATGTACAACTGAATAAATAGATTCACATACCCAATTTTTCCCAAAATTACTTAAAAATTTTCCAATAACTAAATTGAGCATCACATTTGAAATTTAATTAAAGTAAAATAAAATCAAAATTTCAGTTGCTCAGTTGTACTGGCAACATTTCCAATGCTCCATAGCCACATGTAACAAGTTGCTGCCAGACTGGACAGCACATCTCTACTGCATCTGGCCACTTGTTAACTTCACGCTGTCATCTTCCACTCCTCGCTGACCCTTGCTCATTCAGCTTCAGCAACATTAGCCTCTGCGCTGTCTCTTGAATTTCCTAGAATTGCTCTTCCTTGAATAATCTGCCCTTGCTCCCTCTGCCTGGAATGTCCTTTTCTTACATTAGCAGCAGATCTCTCTCTTACCATATTTTCTTTATCTACCTAAAATTTCACCCACAGGTATAGACATCTGATATGGATTAAATTGTTCAGCAGAATGTCATTCCAAAAGACCTCCCATTAAAAGGCTAGTGTATTACCCCGATGAACTGATGTTTGGCCTACATATGACATTTTTGGATGTGATGCGAGCAAACACTTTAAATATGTCTTTGTTGTTGGGCTTACTTTCTTGTGCTTCTGCCATCACCATACAATGATATTCTCTCTGTACTTATTGCCTCTGCAGCCTGGTTATATGTGTTACTGGATCCATAGCATGGAGTCAAGCATTGCTGTTTGAAGCTGAGCTCCTTATTCAAACCTGGCTTTGATCAGCAGTTTCCAACGTGATAATTATTGTATGACACTGTGTTCTGGGGGTTTATTATGCATAATTATTATGGCAAGATGACTGATGTATCTCATTGCACTGTTTTACTGTTTTCCTCCTTAGACTTTTTTACTGTTTCTCACATAATGCATTTTTCTACCTCATTTTTAAAAATCATTGGTTTCTCTTGCTAATGTCAAGGAAGGCAAGTTTGTTTGTTTGCTTTATTCAATTCTACATGCTAAAATCCTAGAAAAGTGCTTGCTGTGTACTACTTGCCTGATTAATATCGTTGAAAAAATTTAATTACAACCCTAATCTCAGTATGCCTTAATTCATACGTATGTCTCTTTCTCTTTACAAACTAGGAAATTGAAACTTGGTAATACGAACGGTGTGAGGCTGAGATCACATCGTACTGAGTCTATACTGAGTTCACTGACTTTTTTTTGTCTTGTATATCCTGAAAGATACACTAAGACCTTGTGGCAGAGGACTTACTGTCCCTTCACACTGTGGAAATTCTGTACTTCTCCTATCTGTGAGGTGTCTTCTCTGTTAAACCCAGAAAGCTCACTGCTATGGACTGAATTCTTGTATCCTCCCTAAATTCCTGTGTTAAATTCCTGATCTTCAAAGTAATTGTATTTAGAGATAGAGCCTTTCGGAGGCAATTAGATTTGTGAGATCATGAGGGTGAAATTCCTGTGATGGGCTTAGTGCTTTTACAAGAAAAGAAAGGGACACCAGATTTGTGTATGTGTATGTGTGTGTATGCTTGTGTGTGTGTGCACAAAGCAAAGGCCATGCCAGTATATAACCAAAAAGAGGGCCCTTAATAATCACCCAGTCCTGCTAGCATCCTGATCTCCAAATTCCAGCCCCCAGATTTCGAGAAATAAATGTTTGTTGTTTAACCCACCCTATTGAGGTTATTTTATTATAGCAGCTTGAACTGAGATATTCTTTGTCCTAGTGAGAATGGGGATTCCCAGGGCAAGGTCTTCATTCCAGAGGAAGGACAGAAAGCGAGGGCAAGGTTCAAGTAGACTTTAGTATTTCTGGCTGTCAGAGTTAAACAGATGGCAACAGGCACTGACAAATCCAGTTACAATATATCTGTTTTGTTTTTATTTCTTTGTTGTTTGTTCATTTCCATGGCTTAGCCTCTCAAGGATTGAGATTTTCCTAAAATTCCTTAAAAATTTTCATCACCATTATCTCTGAAATACATTTTTACAAGATTTGATCTGAATCAAATAACATCTCTCAGAGAGGCAAAAATGTTATAAAACAAGGATAACTGATAGTATCTATACACATGAAGAATGTGGTATTTCACATTTTCCCAGGGGGTTCCTGTAAAGTTTGAGTAAAAAATTTACAGCTTAACAATGAAAGACTTTTCACCTTTCTTTTTTAATGTTCTGTTCTTTTTATCTTCTGGATGAAGAGATATGCTTTACATTTTTCTCAGTTGCTGTCCTTGAAATTACCATACTGGACATAAAACCTAAATAGTTGGAGGCAGTAGAACCAATTTGTGTCTGCAAATGAGCCATCTTCTTTAAAGTTTCATTGGCTTAAATGTACTATGCTAAGTGTAAAAGTCAGGGTCATAAGACAAGATTTTAATCACAGATATAAAATGTGTGTCTGCTATGACCAAGGAATTTTTCTAATTTCTAAGTGATTATTGAAATAACTTTCTTTAAATGTTTAAATCATATTCACATCTTATTTACCTTGTCCTATACATCTAACCAATCATGCTAGTAAAACCACTGTTATACTTGAGAAAATGTATAACTCAAGTTAACAATTACTTAATAAAGCACGTCTATTAATTATATGGGCAGCATGTAAATAACTAACGTGATTCTGTGATATGAGGCTACTTAATGTAACCATAACCTTAGAATGTATCTGATACTGTTAACTCTCTCTTTTATGCTACAGGAGAAAATGCATTTACAAATCATTATTATGTCTATGGAGAATTAAAAGCAAGTGCAGGAAGCTCAAATAGAAAAAAAAAGTAAATGAAAATTTCCAATATTTCTTAGCATGCACTGTTAGCATGTAACTGTTAAATTTATACATAAAATAATTAAATTTAATTAATAGTTACTATGTAATGATTACCTAGTCACAAAACGTAATGATATTCTAATTGTAATCAAATGTACTATGCAACCAGTGTTTACTGCATTAATCTGTATATCACATGCCTGTTATTTCCTTTGTTTTAGAAACTGGAACTGTAGTTTAACTCCTGCTTCTTAGTAAAGTAACACCTCTGAAATGTTGAAAAGGAACTGGCAGAATGACAAGAAATCTACTTAAGCTGAAACACAAAAGAGGTTTTGAGCAAAAGGAGTCTTAATCTTCTAACACCTTAAGTTTAGTGCTATTATAGTAAATGCACCTCCTATCAAATTATAAATGGTTTGAATCTTTTCTACTCTCTCTTAGCAATATTACCCTGTAGGTGCTTGGTTCATGGTATAAGACTGTTCTGGGGAGTGTGTGTGTGTGTGTGTGTGTGTGTGTGTGCGTGAGTGTGTGTGTGTGTGTATGTGTTTAACATTGCGTAATGTCTTTGTAATTTTGTTGTCTCTGTACTATTTGATGGCAATGATGCATAATAAAAGTATTCTGAGCTTTACTGTTAGGTAAATATTTATTTACAAAAATAGCTTTTTGTGGTCTTTCATATAAGGTACTAAGAGGTTTATTACTATTATGAATTTGTTGCTAAATAAAATATCTAATGGCAAACCAGGCTTCAACTGCCAAAAATATACTTATTAGACAACTTCTGCTTACATCATGGTCATTTGACTGCAATATGACATGCTAATATATATATAGACAAAAACTGTCTTCTTGAAAATAGCTTTAAAGCAGTTAGAGGAAATGATACATGGCATATGAGGGAACAAGGAGTCAACTTATAGGGCTTTCTCTTTGAAAACATAGGAGACTAGAAGATAGTGAAACCCCATGTTTAAAGAACTGTCAACCTAGAATTCTCAAGGGCAAGGAAAAACAGTCGTTCAGAAACAGTAAGGAAGAGGTGTAGTGGACATTTTCAGATGAAAGAAAGATTCACGAAATTTATCTCCAGAAAATCTGCTCTATGAGAAATGGTGAAGAACTTCTTCAGGTGAAAAAAAATTGGAATCTTCAAAAATGAAGAATAAAGAAATCACATATAGATGAACACATATAAACTATTTTTTCTCTTTATTTCTTTAAAATATTTGTAACTACTTAAAAGAAAAATTATCATAATTCCTAATGGAATTTTTAATGATTTTAGATGAAATGCATGACATCAAAAAGATAATTAGATAAGGGATGTGTAAGGAATCCATATGGCTTCAATGTTTCACATTTTCTGTAAAGTGTCAAAATATTACTCAAGTGTATTTTAAATAGACTCTGAAAATATAGGTTTGTATTTTATAATTCCTTTAGACTTACTTAAAACAAAAGCAAAATGAAACAAAACTAAAACCAAAAAATATTGCTAACAAATAAATTAAAATAAAATACTAAAATTTCAAATAACCCAAGAGAACGCAGATAATATGGGTACAGAATGTGAAATAAACATAGGGACAAAACAGAAGGCAAATAAAAAGTGTAGACCTAGATTAAATAGTATCAACGTTGGCATTAAATTTAATAGCCTATACCAGTGGATGACAAATTATGGGGACAATCTTGCCCAAGGGCTTTTTTTTTTTTTTACGTGTGGCTTAGAGTTGAAGATAGCTTTTATATTTTTCATGGTATACAAAAGAAAAAAATATGTCAGAGACTGTATGTAGCCCAGATAAAAGTAAAATATTTATTCCCTGCCCTGTTAATTGCTGACTGCTTGCTTAAACTCTCCAATTATAAGGTGGATTTACAGTCATTGAGAAAGTAACATCCTATCATATGCTGCCTAAAAAGACACATTTTAATTTCACATAAAGATGCAGATAGGTTCAAAGTAAATTAATGGAAAATGTTATACAAACAAAAAGCATAAGAAGGCTAGAATAGATACTGGATGATTAGCTAAGATATGTCAAGTGAGAGATCAGCAGAGAAAAAGAGAGGTATTTTATTCAGATAAAAGGAGAAATTCAAAAAGACACAAACTGGAGGGATATACGATCTCCCAAAGATACTGACATCCTTACCTTCAGAAACTTGGAACACGTTACTAGCTGTTACTAAGGTAAAGATGTTGACATGAAAAGGTTTTCTTGAATTATCGAAGTGGATATAATTATTAATTGCAGGAAAGTTTGAAACAGAGATAGACTTGTGAAGAAGAAAACAGAGTCAGAGTGATATGATGGGAGAACGACTAGATTTGCCATTGCAGGCTCTGAGAATGGAAGGAAGCCATGAGCCAAGGAATGTGGGCAGCCTCTGAGAAGCTGAAAAAAGCAAGATAACAGAATCTTTCTGGAGCTTCCACAAGGGAACACAGCCCAGCCGACACTCGATTTTAGCTCAGTGAGAATCATCTCAGACCTCTGACTTTCAAAGCGGCTAAGACAATAAATTTCTTTTATTATACAACTATGTCTTTTGTAATTGATTACAGCAGCAACAGGAAAGTAATACAACACACAAAGTATAAATGTGTATGTGCCTCATTGTAAGCCTCAAATTACATAATGCAAAGATCAACAAAGGAGGGAGAAAATAGTTCACAGTCATGGTAGAAGATTTTAATACTCCTTAGTCTGATAGAACAGCTATATTAAAAATCCAGTAAAGATAGAAGTTTTAAATAATACTGTGATGGTTAATATTGAGTGTCAACTTGATGGATTGAAGGAATGCAAAGTATTGATCTTTGATGTGTCTGTGAGGGTGCTGCCAAAGGAAATTAACATTTGAGTCAGCGGCCTGGGAAAGTAGACCCACCCTTAATCTGGGAGGGCACCATCTAATCAGCTGCCAGTATGGCCAGAATACAAAGCAGGCAGAAAAATGTGGAAAGATTAGACTGGCTTAGCCTTCCAGCTTACGTCTTTCTTTCATGCTGGATGCTTCCTGTCCTTGAACACTGGACTCCAAGTTCTTCAGCTATGGGATTTGGATTGGCTTTCTTGTTCCTCAGCTTGCAGAAGGCCTATTGTGGCACCTTGTAATCATGTGAGTTAATACTCCTTAATAAACTCCCCTAAATATATAATAAGATACATATATATGTATGTGTGTATATATATATATATATGTATATATACTGTTAGTTCTGTCCCTCTATAAAACCCTGACTAATACAAATACTATAATTTACCTTAATCTAATTGACATTAAAACACAACCAACTACAGAATACATATGCTTTTCATGTACAATCGTCTATTCATCAAAATAGTTCATATGATTGGATATAAATCAACTCTTAATACAAATAAAAATTAAAAATACAGTCTTTTCTGAGCACAACTGAACTAAATTAGAGATCAAAAATAGCAAAATATCTAGAAAAAGTCCAAATATTTGAAAGCTAAAAAGATTCTTACAAATAACTCTGAGCCAAAGATTAAATCAAAAGGAAAATTATATTTGTAGCTAAATCACAACAAAAATGCAACATACTACAATATTGTGGGGGGAGGGTTCATTTAAATCACTGCTTAGTGAAAATTTGGAGTTATATGGTTCTATTAGAAAATAAGTATTATCTAAAATACATATACTAACATTCCATATAAAAATATGTAACAAAAAGGTGAATTCAAAATATAAAGGAAAGAAAATAATTAAGATAAAGCAGGAATCATCAAACTGGAAAAACGATAGATTGTAGAAAATGCGAATTAACAAAACAGAAAGCTAACACTCTGAAAAGATCAACAATTTTGTCAAACTCTTAGCTAGAAAAAGATAAGTCCTTTCTATTAACTAGTGCTTGATCAACTAGACATAAACATGGAAAAATAATGAACACCTACTCCACAAAAATGAACTCAAAGTAAATCACAGACTTTAAGGTAAAACCAAAATCTACAAAACTTTAAAAAGAAAGCATAGACATAAACTGTCATGGCTTTAACTTAGAAAATATTTTTTTTAGGAAAAATGCTAACACTATGACATATAAATATCACATTTGATCCATTTAATAAACTGTACTACAGTAAAATGAAAATTCTTTGCTTTTGAAAAATCTACCTTAAGAAATAAAAGAAAAATGTTTATTCCAGAGAATAGTATGTATATATCCACACAGTCTCCAAAAAAATCACAAACGTTTTTGTCATAATAGCCAATAACTAAAAACAACTAAAAATGTCCATTTTAATAGGTACAAATAAACCCTTTTGTCAATTGGTAGGTACTAGATAAACAAACTGTTATATCTGTATGATGTAATAACAGGAACAAGTCCTATAAATCACTGATGAACACATATACATGCTAATGTATGCCAGCCATGAAAGCTCAGCAGAGACAATTCAAATAATTCGAGAAAATATTTGCAAACCACACATCCGATAAAGGGTTACTATCCAAAATATACAAAGAACTCAAACAACAAAATAGTGAAGAAACAATCTGATTTTAAAATGGGCAAATCATCTTTAATAGATTTTTCTCAAAAGAAGACATATAAATGGCCAAAAAGTACATTAAAAAAAAATGCTCCTCACTGCTAATCATTAGGGGATGCAAAGTAAAACTGCAGTGAGAAATTACTTCATTAGAATGGCTTTATTCAAAGAAATGAAAAAACAACAAGTGTTGAAGAGGAAGCAGAGAAAAAGGAACACTGTTGTTGGGAATGTAAATTAGCACGGCCATTAAAGAAAGTGGTATAAAAGTTCCCCACAGAAAGAAAAGTAGAACCACCATATAATTCAGGAATCCTTTGTCTGGGGATATACCCAAAGGAAAAGAAATCTGCATCTGGTAGAGATATCTGCAGTTCCAAGTTCATGACAGAGTTATACACAACAACCTAGATATGAAATCAACCTAAATGTCCATCAATGAATGAAAGGATAAAGGAAATGCGGTATATATACATAGTTGAAGACTATTCGGAATTTAAAAAATGATATATCTTGTCATTTGAATGGCATGGATGAATCTAGAGAACATCATGTTCGGTGAAATAAGTCAAACACCGAAAGACAACTACCTGATACTCTTTCTTACCTGTGGAAGCATATAAAGTTTAACTCATAAAAATAGAGAATAAACTGATGTTAGCAGAGGATGGGGTGGGTGCATGGGGAGGAAGGGAATGGGGAGTTATTGATTAAAGGGTAGACAGGAGGATAGACAGGAGAAATAGGTTTTGAGATTTATTGCACATGTGAATAACTAGTCAATAATAATGTACTTTTCAAAGTAATTAAGAGTAGATTTTAAATGTCTCACTGTAAAAAATGGTGAGGTAATGGATATGTTAATGAGATTAACTTAATTATTTAACACTATACATATATCAAAAATCACATTGTACCTCATAAATGTATACAATTATTATTTGCCTAACAAAAAATGATATCAATGATATGTTTTTAAAGCATCACATTTGCACAACTTAAATATATATAATTTTTGTCAACAATACCTAAAGTAAATATATTTCAAAGATAATAAAATAAAAACACTGCATGATTCTATGTATGTACATTTTTACATGTAAATGTAAACTAAATTATAATGATCAAAAGTAGCTAAATGGATACCTAGGGATACATGTAAAAAGGAAGGATAGATTTTAAAGAACTTGAGAAAACTCTTGAGGGTGATTTAAATGTTTATCTGATGAGTATGATAGATTTAGGGCTATATACATAAGTCAACACTCATCAGATTTGATGTTATAAATGGGCTTTTATTGTACTTCAATATATTTGAATGATGTCTTAAAAGAGATTATATTTATTTTTCTAATTATTCTCACTCAAGTAGAATAAATTTAAATGTTTTAATTTAGGAAAAAAGGGGAAAAAAGATCAAGTGTTTAAGAGCCATTCAAATCATTTTCAACAACATTTGTGGAAAAATAATCAGAGTTTAGTGAAAACAAAAAGCGTTTTTTTTTTAACAACTTTTTTTCAAAGTTTATTAACCTAGTTACCCTCTCATCAACACAGTGGCAATAATAATCCCAGGGGATACGCAAAGAATCCTCAAAACATCCTTTTACAAAACAAATCCTTTCACCCCTGTTTAAATAAGATAAACTACATAATTTCTGGTGAGCTTTAGTCTACACATTTACCTCAGAATAATTAAACAGAAACATAAAACAATATTTAAGTCTGTAAAAAGGGACTGCATCATGATCAAAAGCAACTTGTACTTTGTTAGAAATCAGTCCTTGAAAAATAAAGTATCCAATGTACTTTTTTGTATTAAAGTTATTAATTCATGTTATTAAAAGATTGTTAAGAGCAAATAATTCAGATTGCAATATACAAATGTTTGTTTATCCTATTATTTTCTACCTAGCTAAAACAATAATTAAATATCTTATGTAATTATAAATCAGAGTTTACAATTTTCTTGATATTTTCTTCATTATCACTTTGAAATCTGAATACATGCTGTGATTTGATTTAAACTCCTGTTGATGGTAGACTTCTGATAAAGGAGGAGCTATGTTTTATTCATCTTGTTTCCATTATCACTCAGAACAAAACCTGAAACTTAAGGTGGACTTAGTATGGTTTTAAAAACTGTTTTCAGCCGGGCGTGGTAGCTCACACCTGTCATCTCAGCACTTCGGGAGGCCGAGGTGGGCGGATCATGAGGTCAAGAGATCGATATCATTCTGGCCAACATGTTGAAATCCCTACTCTAAATTAGGTGGGCATGGTGGTGCGCACCTGTAGTCCCAGCTACTCAGGAGGCTGAGTCAAGAGAATTGCTTGAACCTGGGAGGCAGAGGTTGCAGTGAGCTGAGAACATGCCACTGCACTCCAGCCTGGCAACAGAGCAAGACTCCGTCTCCGGGAAAAAAAAAAAAAAAAAAAAAAAAAAAAAAAAAAAAAAACCAACCTGGCCCCAAACCCCAAGTCCCCCCCCCCGGGCAACCACCCCCCCCCCCCGCCCCCGGAAAAAAAAAAAAAAAAAAAAAAAAAAAAAACATTCTATTACCAACGTTGCCACATACAGAAGATAAAAATACTGCCAATGTTACATGGGCAGTATTTTTATCCATAAAACAAAAAACAGCCATTTATTTTCAATGAGGTTTTACAATATAAACATATATAAATTATAATCTTAGTTTAGGTTTTCATTTGTTTCATACAAATGTCCATGCTGTCATGCATGGAGAATAATTCAGAAATCCTAGGGCATCTTTGTTGAATGTGGATGCGCTTGAATAAAAATATATTTAAATGCTTGAGTATGAATAGGTCCCAAGAGTCTCTTCTTTCAACCCTCTTATTTTATAAATAAGGAAATTGAGGACCCAGGGACACATAACACACTATTAATTAGCATATTAGCTAGTCCTATTAGTCTAGTACTAGCATACCATGTATGAGCCACTCTGCCTTCCTGTGTTCTGAAAATATCAACAATGCTCCTTTCTCATAAATTCCACTTTTCTGAGTACCTGCAACAGAGATTTAGTACTAATCCTATGATATATCAAATGTTTTAAAATATTAATGAAACGCAAAGAACAAAAGTGCTAAATATAGTTTCATTAAGATAATATGTTGCCTAGCACTTTTGTAGGACAGTGGAAGAGGCCAGGAGTATCTAAGAATTGTCCTTTTAAAATGGTTGGACAATTCTCATATAAATCAGATCGTGGCATTTTTAATTTTTCCCTTCTTTATTTAGATTCACATTTTGAAAAATGAAAAAAAATCATAAAGTACATTTTGGCTTAAATATACAGATTTTAATTAAGACATAAATGTACTGCAAGTCTGCTACGTGTTTATAATTTGTTAATGAGGTTGTTGGTCTGAAAAAGAAACATACTGTGATAATGGAGAAAAAGCAGAAAAAATTATTAGGGGAAAGAGGTTAAGTAGGTTATTGGCATCACTTCCTCCTTTGTGTGTTCTGGATAATATCATTGCTTTTTGTTTATCTGTTTTTTGGGAGTATGATGGAAAGTAAAGTGGCTTTCTTAGAAGCTGCCTAACATCAGCAAATGAAGTCAGTAATTTGTGACCAAATCACCCTGCCTTCTATTATTGACTACCTTTCATAATCCTTTCCTCTTGTAGAAGTTTCTGATTGGTCTTTCCATGAATTTCTTGACAAGTACAGTCTACAAAAATGTTAAGTAATATGGATAACTTATGTCTATTCTTGAGAAAATATTTTCTTTCTAAAGCCATTCTCGATAAGAAAATGCATCTTGTATCACAGCTACCATTGCATTCTATCAATATTAATGTACTAGACATGCTCCAATAGAAATATTTTGTCAATGAGAATATTTCATACATTTCACTAAGAACAGCTATGCCCTTTCAAGCATCAGAGAGACTCTAACATTGATGCTTCATAAATATTTATTGAGAAAGATGTTAAGTTTCTTCTTTTTTAAATAGCATGTGTACCAAATTATTTTTAAATTCCAGGCAATGACCAAAGGGTTTTTGTGAAATCGTGACTTACATTAGCCACCCGCACAATCTCACATAGTTACGTACATTTTAAAATTTATTTAAAAACTATCCTTGTCATGATCCTTTCTTCTTCCAGACAGACAATAAACACTATTTTGATAAGATATGCTGTTAGTATATTTCACTGCATTTAAAATACTATTTATAGTTTACAAAAATGTAAAATAACTATCAAAACAATTTGAATAAGAAATGTAAACACGACGACATATCTAAGCTAAGACATAGTCATAAATATTATAAATAAATAAAAAATCTAAAGTGATATTGACACCAATTACTGGTAATCTTTTTCAGTTGATACTGTGTTTTGAGTTAAATGTTGCGAAAAAAGAAAGTCACCATTTTCAGGAAAAGCAATACCAAAATGATTAAATGTACAGCACTGTGAAATGTCCTGTAATATCCACTAGATGTCTCCAATACCTGACTGGTTACTTTATTTCTCCTAAAGCTATGCATTAACACTGAAACATGAACTACATATGTATTTTGGTTTTTCTAGAAAAATCACCTTTTTCAAAGCACACAACATTCTTTTCATGAAAGTACAAAAGGAAAGTACTTACATTCAATATCAAGGTACATGCTCTTTTGGTGCCCTCCAATTCTACTTGCAGCTTCACAGTCATATCTCCCTGAATCTGACAACTTCACATCTTTAATATGCAGTGATGAGCTTCCATGCTGCCCTTTGACTTCGATACGGCCATCTGGGCTCTGTTTACATCAATTCAGGAAAAAAGAAAGATTTTTATGCTTGTGTGTGCAAAATGGTGACAAACATATACATTATGTTACTTTCTACGTTTCTCTGGCAAAAAGAAAAATGAAACCATTTCCGATGTAGAAAGTATTTCTTGTATAGCTAAGAATAAGGTTTTTTAAAAAGCACACGTTTTACATTCTATAACTTCATGAAGGTTTCATGTACCCTGGCTGTGTAATGATAAAAGCATTGCAATGTCTCCAAATAAAACCCAATCACTCAACGTGATGGTTAAGGACCTCTCATGGTCCTTTCCATCAAAGCACACTTTACAATTTGGATACTGTCAATTCCAATTATATTGAATTACTAATACTGTCCACAATATCCTGTGCTTGGCATAATAACTCTTCACAAACCTGTCTTACACATTTCCCCTTTTTTTCTCTCTGTATTCAGATGGCAACATTCTACTTTCTATCCTTTGAATTACTGGCAAATTTTCATATTATATTAAAAATTGTCGCTGATTGCCTAAATGACTGACTTATTTGAACTACATAATTTTCTTGGAATAGATTGCTTTTACTAAAGTCTTATTGGAAATTCAGATTTCATCCCACAGTGTTATATTATAGTTGAACAAATGTGAAAAAATACTTATGGTACTTCATGTAAAAGTCATTTAAACCTCTAGGACAGAAACATTATATTTTAATATTTTTATAAAGCAAATTATGTTCTAGTGAAATGTACATGTAGTTGAGCAAAGGAAATGTACTTCTTCAGCAATTATTTACTATGAGTTAAAAACTTGTACTTAATTACCTTTATTGGAATGTAACAACAAGATACATTATTAACAACACAAAGCAAATTATTAATTTTTTAAGAAAAATGTAATTATTTCACAGTATTGAAAAGTAAATTTTAAAGTTACAGGATCTTCACTTGAAAATAAAAATGTTCTCTTGTTTACCTGTTATACATAATATGGCTTTCATTTGTGAAAAACTATTGGTGTATATAGTATCAGCATGCTCTTAGTACAAATGTTGATATTTAAAAGTTATTATCAATATACCTGAAATTATTAACATAAATTCTGGAAAAAGAGATACTGTGGCCAAGTGTGTGATTCCTAGGAAAATTAGAAACCATTCTCAGATTCATCATTGGCTCTGTAATGATGCACAATGTGCATTTGAGTCAAATACTTGCACTAAAAGTCCAAGGTCATTTTTTTTTTGTTTGTTTCTGAAATTCTAGAGGACAGGTCTCTCTTTGTGCTACAGAAGAACATTACAAATATCTGAAAGAAAATTCACTTATAACTTGGCTCTGATTCAACACCTACTGAAGATTCATTTAAGACATCTGATATTTGACTGAGACAGGTTAATGGGCATTTTAGCTGTCCATCTAGTATTTCCAGGTTCTATCACTGAATTAAGGAAGATGATTAGAAAGCAAAGTGTCTGACTGTACTTTATTATTCCATCTTTTACAAAAACGAACTCTCTGAAATTTAATTTGATGCTATGTTCTTTGCCTTTTCAGAAGGTCAGTTTAAGAACTGCTTATTTAAATTGTATTTCAATATTTTTATAATATGATTATTTTTAATTTATTGTCCTTTCAAAAATCCCTTAATCAAATAGCCATGTGATAAACACTTCTTAAATTTATTTCCAACTTAAAGTTTTTGTTGACAATTTTCTTTTTGATTTTTTAAATTATTACTTTAAGTTCTGGGATACATATGCAGATCATGCAGGTTTGTTACATAGGTATGCACCTGCCACAGTGGTTTGCTATATCCATCACCCCATCACCCACATTAGGTATTTCTCCTAATGCTCACAATTGAAATTATATAATGTGTCATGTTTATAAGTTACTTTTTGTGACCTCACTTGACTAGACATTAATTGCCAAATGCAGAATCCAGTTATAGTTCATAGCACATTTGAGGTGGTCCATATTCCATAATTTTCTTTTCTTTCCACTATATCATGTAACATTTTTAGAGTCATCAACTCCTTTCGCCTTTTGGGAGACTGACGGATCATGTCACTTAACCACTCAACAATTATTTTGTGTCAGTGCATGTGTGTATGCGTGTGTGTGTGTTTGTGTGTGCGTGAGCATTTATTTTACAATAAGCAGCCAGGCACTGGGATGCACTGTTGAGCAAACTGTAATAGTTTCTACTCTTAGTGGCATTAAAGTTCAACAAACAAGATAGATATTAATTTTACAGTACAATACAAATAAATTTGAAAAGTACCATGTAGACAGACTATACTATCTTTCTAGGATTAAGTGGAGGATGGGGTTGGTTTGTTTTCTGACAAACCGAAGTGTGGTTTGTGATCTGTAAATAGTAAAAGAAGGGTGATGTTGAGGAGAGAATTCCAGGGAGATGCTCCAAGAGGACATAAGAAAAAATGAGAAACAAGAATGTGCACAGAAGAGAGTGGGGACATGTGGTTCTCCTGATGATGCACCAGAAACAGAATCCAAGATACATGCAGATACACAAAATAATATGCACCCCGGTATTAGATATTCTGTTTCCCTCGTTCCTGATGGCATTATTTCTCTATTGAATAAAGAAACTCAGCTTCAGATACTTGGAAGTAAAGACAATGCATAACTGCTAAATAGGTAGACAGAAATACCAACATTCTCCAAAGGTTATTAGAATTAATTTATCCAAACTAATGTCTCAAAATGGTTTTAATATTATGTTAAATCCACCAGTTTCTACGGTCATACAAAGAAATTTAAACAGAAATAATCTTTTCCCTCCCTGTAAGATTATTATATTTACTACTAGAAATAATGATATTTCCTCTGAGTTTGCTCCCAGCTTTCTAATCTTCTTCTTATTTCAATTTCATGAGTTAACCTCTTGTACAATTACCCTTTCACCTAGCAGTGTAAATGATGTCAAAAAGATAAATATATGCAATCAAAGTTCTTCAGTTACGTAGTTTCCTTATTAGGTCCTGGTGCCTTTATCTTTTGTTTGATTATACAAACAAAAATGTATTCAACAAATAGGAATTGAATGTAATAATTATAAAAGGCAATATATATGATAAATTATACTTGTTAGAAAACATTCAAAAAGCTTCACATTTACTAGCTTATTTAATCTCCATGATACCATTATGAGGTTGAGGCTAGTATCTTTTCCATTTCAAGATGAGGAAATTAAGACACAGAAATATTCAATAACTAGCTGACATCCCACAGCTTATGAGCAATAGCAGCTGAATGCCCAGGTTGTCTTGCCCTGGAGTTCATGTTTGATTATTTTTGATATCTGATTTGCCACCTAAGTACCAACTATGAGATTAAACTATATATGTACCACAGCTATGTAATAGACTACTTTGCTGGGTTCTGGGGATAGAAAAATGCATGCAATCAAATTGGAAAGTGGGCATTTTTACCTACTAAATGTTTTTATTTTATTAGTGGTTTCTGTAATTTTTATTTTTAAAATGACTTACTCTTTTTAAAATGAGGATTTCAAACACCAAATAAGATGTTGTAAACATTTGATGGCATGTACAATATTTGGTTTCAAAAATTAGACCCAAAACATTTATTTTTGATTCTTTAATGGGAATGAATAAATTGGCATGTTTACTTTTACATATAAAAAATGGATAAGAAAAGCAAAGCCCCTGGTCTCTCAGGTCATAGGGATCAGAGGAAAGAATGACAAAGTATAATGCATGCTGACATAGATGACATTCAGAAAGGAAACCTAATTTGGTAGACAAAGGCGAGGAAGAGTTTCTTGTAGGTATTTATGTCTAAATGGAAGGACAAGTCATAATGATAAGTCAGGAAGTGCACTGGCTATGTAATTTTAGGGGCCAACTGCAAAATAAAATGTGGAGGTTTCTATTCAAAAACTATTATAATGTCAATATGCTGACTGTAGCATATTAGCCCAAATTGGTGTTCTTCAGAGTGTGGAACCTGTTCAGTTGCACAGGTTGTACCCCTACAAAATCAGTCCTCACCAAGAACAAAGTAGGAAAAGTAGGAAGGAAATGGGAACTAGGTGGGCTTGAATTGAAGGGAAAAAGTATCATGTTCAAAGAGTTTAATGTAGCTCACTGGAGCTATCAAATTAAATATGAGGTGGAAGGGGTTAGATATGAAAAAGCTAGAGAAATCAACAAGACTACAATAAAAAGTATCAAAGCAAAAGAAAGACCTATAAGATCATGAGAAGATGCTAAAAATCATTAGCCATATAGGACATTTAAATCAAAACCATGATACCATTTTGCATTCACTTGAGTGAATGCTATGATGAAAAAGGCAGACAGTAACAACTGTTGGCTACAATGTGAAGAAATTGGAACCCTCATGCACTGTGAGTGGGAATGTAAAATGGTGCAGGTGTTTTGGATAAAATGTTTGATAGTTCCTCCAAATGTTAAACAGAGAGCTGCAATTGCATTCCAAAGAGAAATGAAGATGTATGTCCACATAAAACTTTGTACATAAATGCTAGTAACAGCATTATTAATAATGTCAAAAAGTGAAATCAACCAAAATGCCTATTCACAGGTGCATAGATTGAAAAAAAAGGTGTTATATACATATAAAGAAATATTATTTAGTAAAAAGCAAAGAAACAGAGTACTCACACATGCTTCAACATGGATGAACCATGAAAATGTAACAGTAAGAGGAAAAAGCTGGTAACAAAGCACAAATATTGAATAATTCAACTTCTTTGAAATTTCCAAAATAGGCAAATTTATAGATACAAAAAGTATGGTAATATTTGCCTAGGTCAGGCAAGGGAATGGGAGGTAGAGGTGAGGAGATTGGGGGGTAATGACCAAAAATAGGTGATTAAATGATCCAAAATTGATTGTGTTTATGGTCGCACAACTCTAGGAAGAAAAGCTTTTAATTGTACAGTTTAATGGATGAATTTTTTTGCCATGTTAATTACATGTAAATAAACACTGTTAAAAAGTAAATACCGAGAGAGAGATCCAAGATGGCCGATTAACAGCAGCTCAGGATTGTAGCTCCCAGTGAAAGCACAGAGAGTGAGTGGATGCCGTACTTTCAGACGAATTTTTGTCGCCCACAGACCGGGAGATTCCCAGCGGAGGAGCCACACGGGTTGCCAGCGTGACTTTTTTGGCCGGCGTGGCTGTTTTGCCGGTGCCCCGGCACAGGGCTTCTCAGTGTGGAGTATACGGGACGGGGTGCCCTTTGAGTTGGGCTCGGCAGGTCCCATCACCACAAGGAGAACTGCAATTGGAAATACTGAGGACTGAGCGTTTCACAGCAAGCACAGCTGAACCGGGAAGGTCCAGCTCTGTGGGGAAGGGGTATCCGCCAAAGGAAAACTAAGAAACAGAAAAAACTTCATCACCTGGCGGAGAGAGATCCAAGATGGCCGTTCAGCAGCAGCTCAGGATTGTAGCTCCCAGTGAAAGCGCAGAGAGCAAGTGGATGCTGCAATTTCAGACAAATTTCTGTTGCCCACAAACTGGGAGCTATCCAGCAAAGGAGCCACATGGGTTGCCAGCATGACTGTTTTGGCCAGTGTGGCTGTTTTACCGGCACCCCAGCGTGGTGCAGCGCTTCTCGGTGTGGAGTATACGCAACTGGGGACCCTTTGAGTCGGGCTCAGCTGGTCCAATCCCCACAAGGAAAACAGCAATTGGAAGCGCTGAGGACTGAGAGTTTCACAGTAAGCACAGCTGAACCCGGGAAAGCCAAGCTCAGTGGGAAAGGGGCATCTGCCAAAGGAAAACTAAGAAACAGAAAAAACTTCATCACCAACAAGCTGGACATTCACTCAGACCCAATCTGAAAGTCAGCAATTACAAAGATGACAGGTGGATAAATCCACA